>KK500037.1:181393-196550 GCA_000688715.1 Glossina pallidipes
TAATTCCTTTCATAATGTTTTCAATTTGTTATCTTTTTTTTTTTTTTTTTTTTTTTTTTCTATTTCATTTTCATGCTCTTTAGTGGTTTTTCTTTTTTTTTTTAGATTTTGTTTTTTTTTTTGTTTTGTAATTTTATTTGCCGTATGTAAAAAACACTTGTTTCTTTTTTTGCGGAAGACGACTTGAATATCTCCACAAGAGTCCGTTTCATTTTGAATTCTTATGCCACTTAAATGAATAACTGGATGCTTCCATGTATAGGTCGGCAATTTATTAAATGTTTTAATTTGTTTGATTGTTTGGAAGGTGTTTGTGTATTGTTATCTTTTTGTTGTTGTTTGTTTTTTAGAGGTCGACAGCGCAACCTTAATCTAATAAGATGTTGCCTGTCACGAATTCAGCTGATGACTGAACAAATCGAACATTAACGCAGCTTACACAACCCCGTTAAATAAAAACAAGTTATAGAACAGCAGCAAACAACAAACTACGGCATTCTCATACAGAGTGAATTGTGTGTTTGTATCGGACTCGATTTCGGGCTCTTGCTGCTGCTACTACTCTACTGTCATGGCTGCGACCGTAGATATAGTGTAATGTGCGTTAGTATGCATGTTACCATTTAACTGCGCTCACTCATGGTTATCGTAAT
Organism: Glossina pallidipes; assembly: GCA_000688715.1. Taxonomy (NCBI): domain Eukaryota; kingdom Metazoa; phylum Arthropoda; class Insecta; order Diptera; family Glossinidae; genus Glossina; species Glossina pallidipes. The sequence continues at coordinate 182,047 of KK500037.1, forward strand.
GTTTGACTTGTGTGTTTTTGTTTTTTTTTTTTTGTATTTTATTTTTCTTTTTTTTGTTTTTCATTTTTTACTTATCTTTGGCCAGACTCATTCTCCTTTCCGTGTGATAAGCAGTGCGAGGGTAAGTAATATGCTTCTTTTACTCTCTGACGACGGACTACGAGACAAACGTAAGCGTATTTACAAACAAGCATCCACACAGCTATACACAATGAACAGGAAAAATTTTTATAACAAACCGATAATTCCATTTGTATATAATGGGGTTTTCCTTCAATTTTCGCTCTTTCTCTCTCTCTCTTTCTCTCTCTCTCTCTATCTCTCTATTATTTTCTCTCACTCTCTATTTATATCTGCCTCCGATTCTCTATCGAACCGAACGAGAGTTATTTATTATTTGGCGCTCTCTCTTATTCTCCCGATAATAAGTGGTAATAGTAAGAAGAAGAAGAAGAGAATAAAGGAACAGTTTTACAAATTCGATTTGTAACCCCCCATTTTGCTCTCTCGTATATGAATGTCTCTCATAGTTAAACTCAATTTTTATATCCTCATACATTTTGTTGTTGATGGTCTGTTGCATTCATCTGTGTGTGTGTGTGTGTATGTGTGCGCGTATGTGTCTACGTACGTATTGTTTAGTGTTCGCTAAACCCCCTAAAGTGTGTCTGTCTTACTGTCAGTTGCAATGTATTGAAATTCATTCAATTTACTTTTTCTGTGCTCATAAATTTCTTCTCTTTTTCTTGCAGTGCAATTGAAGGGGAGCCTGAATATCGTGCTTATTCTCTTGCACTTACCTTGGATGCCAACAACATCAATACACACATATACAATTACATATAGGGGGCCTGTTAGTGTTAAGCTCTCAGGTTCGATTTTTGTTATGTCTTTTGCATTTATTCAATTCGATAAGTTTTTATGTGCGTTTTTTTTCCGGATTTTTTTTTTTTATTTATTTATTTTTTTTTTTTTTATTCTTGTCTCCCGATTTGTTGTTGTCTGCAAGTAGTATATCTCATGTATGAGGTGGAGCAGTACCTCATCGTTTTGATTGTATGTAAAGTACATATGTGCATGTATATGGTTGACTGACTGAGTGACTGACTGAATGTATGGATGTATGTATTTACTGATGGTATTCAAGTTGTTGCTGTTGTTGGCATTTTTCATTGTTCTTATACTTGTTATTGGTGCTATTGTTGTTGTTCTTGTTTTTATTGCTATTATTGTTTCGCATAGGGTCTGCTGCGGCTTCTACTCGTGGTGTATTATCCCATTTGATTATTTTTGTTACTGTTGTAGATGTAGAAAAAAAAAAAATTATAGAAAATCATCATACAGAGTTAAATTTATTTGTTGGTCGCTTCTTTTCCTTTTCTTCATTTTTTCTTACTTTTATGTATTTATTTATTCATTTTTTTGTACTTTCTGTTGTTGAGATTTGATTATATATATATATATATATATGTATACATATAATATATATACATATTTTTTTATTTTTTTTTTTATTTAGCCTCATACCATTTTCGGTAGACGGGGAAATTGGAGGGAGATAAAGAGAATTTTCTGCTGTGTAGATTTTGATATGAGAAAGCCCTAAATATGGAAACGCAGTTTTGGAATGGAAGGTGTTTAGGGAGCTTGAATTTAATATGGCAAGTGCTCGTGTAAATGAGTATGAAACGTTATGGCATAAATTAAAAATCCAATACTGTGTAGACGTGTTCCGAGAATTTAAACTAAAGAGTTGTACAAAATAATTAACACAACATTTTGATTAAAAAAGTGTTACTTTGGAAATAACTAATTGACGATATCTGTCAAAATGATCGTCGCGTAAAATTTATTCCTTTTACTTACTTTGAATCATTAAATACTAGCGGTCTTGTTGTTGTTGTTTTTGTTGTTGTCTCGTTATATACACTGTGTACGAATCTCATGCAACGTTGCTTCACTAACGTGCCAATGGTCGAACTTTTCCCTATATATGTACAAATTTTATATAATATAACGGTAGTCAATATATATATATTGTTTTTTTTTTTTGCCTTATGACCATGCGGTAGAACGAACATATGCAATTGAAAATCGAATAAACAAAATAAAAATAAATTACACACACAAGGATACATCTGCATAAATATCAATGTACACCCATAGGTATTAAAGGCTGATTGCCAGCAATTACACAAAACAATGTTTCTCACGTCTCTACTATTAAAGGATTGTGGTATATGTATATGTATACAATTTGGTTGTAATACACAGAAGTATCCACTAACGAGCTCATGTTCTCGATCGGTAAAGAAATTTGCATGAAAGTAAATCTGTCTCTCTGTCCTTAAATATATGAAAAAAAGAAAATATAAAATATATTCGTTAACACTCAACAATAACGATGTGTTAGTGCAAGAATTTTAATTAATCTCTGAATAGAATGAAAATATCACTGCATTTTCGCATATTAATCAAACAAAATCTGAAATTTCCTACATATCTTCTCGAAAGAATAGAAAATTGTCTTGATCAGCTTCTAATTAAAAGTAAAAGAGAAAAGACAAAAAAAAAAAAACAAAAATATATATATATATATATATATATATATATATACTTTCCGATTTTATAGAATTAGTTTAGATGACAGGTCTCAACCATACAATCGAGGGCAAATAGAGATTCCGTTTCTCTTTGTCTCTTTTCGTAGGGCAAAAAACATTGACGTAGATTATATATATAGGAATAATATTATTTTGGATAGGAGAACTCGAAGAGAAAAATTTACGCTTCTTTACAGCTTTCGTCTTATTGACACAACGTAATGTCTGCACATATGAAATCGTAAAAAGGAGCGATGAGAAAAAGTGGGTGGTTTGACTTGTTTTTTTCTTTTTTTCTTTTTTTCTTTTTATATATATAAATATATATATATATATATGTATGTATATAAAATCTAATAGTAACGTATTTTCGCACAGGAATGTATATATGTGTGTGCATGCATGTAAGTGGGAGTAAAATTTTTGTGATTGATAGATGAAAAGCGTAGAATGAGCGATTGAATGTAACAGCACAATATGTATTGGAAATCTATTTAAGGCAAAAAACAACTTTGATTGGTGCTCTGGCTTGATGAGAAAAAGAGGCAAATGAGAAAGCAAGCACAATTTCCCTATAGATATTTATTATCTGAAACAAAAGCGATTTTGTAAATAAATAATGCAAAGTATTGCTAAAAGAGCGGCAGCAACAAATCGTACACACATAGTTCAATCGATACATATATATATGTATACATGAATTGAACGACGAGGCGGCTCCCAAGTTGATCGAAATATATTCACTGAGAAATATTTTTCAAAATTTGTAAAAAAAATCGCATTCACTAGGAACGAACGTGTAGCTCGGTCGCTCTTCGGTCTGTGCGAATAAACATTTCACTCGATATATATACTGATGATATGTGAACTGAAGAAGCTTTTGGTATTTAGGCGTACGCATCAGAAAACCGCAAATTGCTCGGTTTTTAATCGAAATAGTAAACAGAGAGTATTCGTTCATCAAAACTTTTCAGATTTTATATATCTTTCTCCAAATGCCTTTTTACAGAAAAAAGAAAAAATGAACAGAATAATTAAATGAAAAATCGAATAACTTTAATTGCTTCAATTGAACACAAATCGAACGAACGCAGTACTTCAGTCAGTTCGCAATTGAAGCAACCAAAGATTGTTACATTTCTTAATTTTTTAGTTTTTATTCATATGCATCTACGTACATACGTACAGTGAATCTTCCAACTCCATTTCGAAGTATATGCTTTTGAATTTTAAGTTTGTGAATACAGTTACGTCTAGGGGTGCGTATGATGGGAAACGAAATCTTGGACCAATCTGCAAGTAGATTCAACTCAACTTGCCTCGATCAAAGTTAAGTTCACCTATTTTTCATTTTCGGAAAAGAAAATCTTTCACTTCTGAAGACATTGTGAAGCTCCGCACAGTTAAGAGCCAATCAGAAGTAGAGCTCGGAATACTATCCGTACATAATATCCGTTAGCCTTAGAATGCGCAATATCTGTGTTAGTGTTTATTCAATTCTCAGATGTAGAACAATTGATTGCATTTACTTTATTAACCGCCGCACCTCAAACTGTTCCACTCCATTTGAACAACTCCTGGACTGGCCCCAGTTGTACACCTTTTTTTTAATTTTCAAAGCTACTCTTGCTAAACTGCTCAAAAAGAGGGCATGTAGATGCACATGTCCCAGCATTCTATCCTTCCCTTGCCAATCATATTTCTATTTTAATAAGCGCGCCCTGTAATCTAGTTACTTTACGTGTTTACGTGGAACCTCCATCTTACAGCTTTATCCATACGAGGCAGTTTCCACCTGTATATACGCATAGGAGGTATCGGGTACGCGTGTGTTTGGGTGTGTGTGTGTGTTTACCCATTATATCTAAATTATGTAAATAAATACGTGTCGATCCATGTGTATATCGATTATGTCGTGTTCGTAAGGTTAGCTTTAAAAGAAACCGAATACGTGATAGGACTTAAGTTTCGAAAATTTTAATTTTAATTTAAACAAGGAAGATATTCGCTTTGGCTTACATCTTCGATTATTTGTATTAGTCAGTCACTGCCTTTTTATATATTGGCATTGAACTTCAATTACTTTTATAATGAGTGATCGTGAATGTTTGCGCCAAATGTTAATTCAATAACTGTTACAGAGTAAAAAATTAGTGATAAAATTATTTTGAATTGAATTTTCAAATGTGTTTTATAGCGTTCACGAACATGTGAACGACTCTATGAATATCGCGTCTAAAAGTCATTGTGCTTGAGTATCAAATCAATTTAGGATCTTACCATCATCATGAATGTGTGTTAATGTTTGTAATGTGCTTCATTGGGTGTTACAACAAGAAGGAGTAGTCAAGTATACTGCCGTCCTTGAATGTTAAGCATGAGAATAGTTAATAACAAATAATAAAAATCACTCGGAAATTTGGCACGAATTGTAATAAAAAAAAAAAAAAAAAAAAAAAAAACGACGCGTTCTTAATATTTGTTTGAATACGCCCGTTTTTTTCCCTCCAAAACGAATGCGGAAAGCCTCTTGGAAATAAGGTTTTATCGTAAGTGAACTTAACATAATACGCATCCCGTGTACTTCTTTGAACAATAGTTATTGTTCGGCGTGTCTATGTTATACGTACAATAAATATCTTCTATCGCATCTCGAGTACAAACTTCATAAACTTGAACTAAAGAACCAAAGAAATGAATCAATAGTTGGTTATAACAAAAGAAATGTTCAAAATGAACTCTTAAGTCAAGAGTATCTTCTGCACTAATACAGAAGATTTTTCAGCAAATCTTTTAAATGTTTACTTTTAAATATCTTTTTAATAGTATTTTTGTTGTTGTTTTGCTTTTGTTTTTGTTTTTGTTTCCAAACTGCTACCACACTATAATCTATATGTATATATGTCTGAATGTATATTTGTTTGTTTAATTGTGTGTGTGTGCGTGTGTGTGTGTGTGTGTGTGTATGTGTGTGTACACATTATTAAGCAAAATTTTTATTATTATTTTCACCTCATTAAAGCAAGTGTTTGATCACCGCCACCATTATAAATCTAGCAACTACTACTACAACAGTTATTTAAAAATAATTACAAAAATTCATTGACATTCAGCACTTGATGTGGTCTCTTTCAACATTCGCGCACACACACACATACACACACACACATGTACGCGTTGAAACATTTTTTTGCGAATTTCTATATCAAAACAAACAAAACATTATTAACTATCACACTATGTATGCATTTTCTTTTTCTTCTTATTTTGTTGCTTTGCACTTTTCCGAGTTGAAAGCCACCAGAACAGTATGTGCTTGAAACGTTTCTACTCAAACACAGATATTTTTTATTGGATTAACAAAGAGAAACACACACAACAAGTCTCTCAAAGAGTATGCAAAAAGAGAGAGAGTAACATTCAAAACGCTCGATTCTACATTAGATATAAATGCAGAGTACACTCAAAAAAATGTTACATTATTTATAAATTCAAAAAACGTATATACAATAAAACGGAGTATTGTGAGATATGAAAATCAGGCTTTCGAACTTAAACGAACTCTTTGGTTCATTTTTCTTCTTTATCGAATACAATTTTGTATTATACCTTGATTTAAGGCCGCATTTTATTCCTGTTATCCATGTATGTGTGTATATAACAAAAAAAAAAATTGAATTTAAATAAAAGAAAAAAATAAATAAATACATAGAATGTAAATGTCAATCTCTGTCCATCACCTCCGATAGTTTTTCTTTTTTTCGTTTCTTTTTTATGGGCGCGATAGTTTCGCGATACTTACTTTGAGTTTCTCGAGATTTCGATTGCTCAAGACTTAGGACATTTATAAGAACACATCGTTCGTGTTTCAATATATATATCTCTATATATGTATATATATATATGTTTTTCATATCAACTCTGAATTATCAATTGATTAGTGTGTGTTCAATAATATGTGCTCGGGTGTTGCAAGTGAGTCGACAAAATTAATACACTCTTCTCCTAAGCTATCGGGTGCAGGTTTTTCAAAAATATCAAATCGTATTGAATTTAACCGAAGAGACAGAAAGTATCCATTTATTCAATACAAAATTACACTTTTTCTAATCTTATTTGAAAACTCATTACACGTTACACATTACACATTAGTGTACCCCAGTTAATTTTCGCCAAATCATTTCCCCTCGATAAGAGTTTATTAAAAATGTGTGCTCTTTCGTTTCGGAGCGCATTCGCAACCTCTCATACTTTAATTCAAGCTTTTAAAGAGAGAGAGAGAACTGTATGCTATTAATGCCCAAGCAACACTTTTGTGTGTGCCGCTCGATTTTCGATAATTCGTCTACACACAAAAAATGAAATTAAGAAAAATTAAAAAAAAGAAAAAAAAAAATAAGCAAAAGCAAAAACAAAAACCAAAAAAAAAAAAAAATAAAAAAAAATAAAAAAACAAAAACAAAAAAGAAATATGAAAAGGTAACGACACAACATGTGATGTGAACAGAAAGCAATGATAACAACAGCAACAACGGCAACAACAACAACAGCAACGGTAAAGCCAATACATGCAAGAAAATCATTTTTAAGCTCCGCCCTATTCGATTGGACAAGCTGGTTGTAACAACAAAAAAGCAGCAATATTTAGTAGATGAGAAAACATACAAAAAAAAAAAAAAAAAAAACAGAAAAAAAAAGCTAACGATACGACAACAATTATGGTCACAGTCACAGTAGATTCGATCGTCTTCAGGCGTCACTTATGCATATTGGTGGGTATGTGTGTAAACGCACACACATGTGCACACATTTGTAGGAATGGTTTGGTTGGATGGGCAAATGTTTTTCTAGTGCGGGACAAAAGTATGAACACGAAGAACGAAGTTTTTTACGTCAGCTATGGTTTAATATATAGAACGGCGAGAGAGCCAGTATACGGATTTTATAGCTAGTTATGATTTACTAAATGAAAAAAATATATATATCAGCGTACGTATAGTGATACGATTTAAAATTTTCTTTTTAATTCAAATGCAGATAAACGTACGATACTACGATACAAATACGTGTACACATGTACATGTATGCATATCTTCTACACGTTTCCTATATTTAAGTAATTTAAAAGAAATTTCTTTCTCCTTTATATACATGCACATGCATATGTACGTACGTACGTACGTACGTACATAGGTGTATATGTAAGCTCTTGCTTAATACTTGGCTTTATTAGATGTATTAAATTGGGGATAAACCGAACGTATAGTAAAAAAACAAGCTCTATATGTACGCATATATATATATGTATATGTATATATAGTCACCACCCAAAGCACACATATAAAAATTATTTGTTTTTTTCATTTTATTTTTTTCATCAATTGTGGGTGTATCAGAGCATCCATTGGGATCATTTTTTTTTTTTTTTTTTTTTTCTGATAAAAAAGAATTACATTAGAGTTCAAGAATGTATCCCTGCTAACTTTGTAATTGGTATGAAGAGTTTTAGGTGAGAGAAACAACTTGAATTAATTAAAATTAAGCATAAATTGTCGAAAACGTATCGACGAACAAACAAAATGAACTCTTAAGGTTTTAATTAAGAAAATATGTCAAATACGGTTAAAATATTTATTTACTGTGCTCTTCTGATATGATTTGTAAAGCTTGACAATCTCTAAGAAAAGGTTGCAATTGCAATACCCTTTCGTCAATTAAGTAATAAAAAAAAAGAAAAGAAAAAGATTTCAAAGTTAGACTCTGCTAGTTTAAGAAGTAAGGTTAGCTTGTGATTTTTTCTTTTTCTTCTTATTGGCACAAATGAACTTTCAAATATTCCGGAATGATACAAGAACGCGATAGTGGGAAGAAATCGAACTTTTGATCTGAATATACCAGCAACATATGTTGGCGGTGTTGGATAACGGGGCCGTTCGTTGGTAACTGAGAGAGTTATGAGCCCTCTAGAAGTCGATTACGAGACGTATGTCACTGCTTCGTAGTTTGGGTAGCTCGTGTGCCATGCCGCACGATTTGATGAATCGTTTGAAGCGTGCCCTTGTCCTACACATTGCTTCCAATGCCTTGCTGATTTATTTTGTGTTCATTGTGATACCAGGCTCTGGATTTCCGGGCCAACCAATCCTTTCAATGCCTTCGATGCTTGAATGTCCGGGTGCCCGGTAAATAGTTCCATCTCATTGTGCTTACCTAACTCATTCGGGATTTGAAGTCACACCAACACAAGCTTACGAGCCGTTTAAAACAGCTGGATTGTCGAAGTGAATGCAGGTTAGCTCTCTCCCATATTGTCTTTTTAGACATTCTAATGCACATGCAAATGCATCTTGATAGATAGAAAGCGTTTCTCTTAAAGTAAAGGATTTTGATTTTACTTTTGAAATTTTAATTGTGGCTTTAAAGAAAGACATTCTAGAGTAAGTATAGAGGCAGTCTTTAAAATATTACTATTTTCCTAAAAGAAAAAAACAAAATTCAAGCAAATATTATTTTTTTTTTTTCAATTAATTTCCCAAAAAAACGCTCCATTGCTTATAAGGCTTTGAGTCATATTTTCGGAAAATTTTGTAGTTTATTGTTGCGAATGGAAAATTCTGATTTGCAAGAATAGGGCAGAAAAGTTGCCACGCCTCTTTTTTTGTTCTCAAAAACGTGAAAAATATTGTCTTATGTCGAGGAAACCGTTCAGTAATAAATTGTTGCGTTTGTTTTCTTCTTTTTTTTTTGGATAAATTTATAAAATTATGGTCACTTAGTGAAGGTAAGGTGATGTTAGCCGTTAAATAATTAGGAAATTAATAGTTTACTAGTAGAACGTGAACTCCTTACCGCCCTAGGCGAAGAAGCGGTTAACTGTAACAACTGTGCAAGTTCATGGGGAAGTTTTCATTGAATGCAAAAAGAAATTTTGTTTTTATTTTTATCTTAAAGCCTTGAGTTACTCAAAGGCGTTGAAACTTGCCAATGCAAAGGTTAAAATTATATTAAAATTCTGTAAATATTTATAATAAATAAAAATTATCTATATTTAAAAAGTTGCAATATTTGTTTTTATCGGAATTATTATAGTTTGCTTTTACGATTACAATAAGTAATTAGTTTATTTATTGAATTGCATTAAATAGAGTTGTCTCCGTAAATGTTTTAAAAAATTATCACAACATTTTTCTGTTTGATTCAATAAAAGCGGCATTAATTTTCGGAAAAACTTTCGCAATCGACAATGAATTTCCAAATATTCCAAGGGATGAATTTGATAAATTGCATTTTCGCCAATTGAAACGAAAGGGTTGATTAATTTAATTTAAGTTGTGCGGTATGATCGTGAGTGACATCCCGAATGGAGTTTTTTTCTTATTATTGCAATAGCTAATGATAGTATAATAGCGACTATGGCGACAATCACCGTAAAAAGAGCGAGTGTTGTCAGGCGTTCATCTTTTTTGTTTTTTATGCCCAATTAGTCAGGGGATGTCGTCAATACGTCGTGTAATACGGTGTTCTCTTGCCAATAAATTCTCTTTTTTTACATTATTTATCATTTTTGCGCCCTTCTTCTTCTTCTTCTTCTTCTTGTTCGTAAAACCACTTACGTGGGAAATTAGGACTTTTGATACCCTATGCATCTGTAGTACTAACACAATTACCAAGTTTCCTTTTTGTCTTTGTTGATTCGAGTTTGATTCGCATCGATGAAAATCGTCTCGGATCAGTATGTCCAGAATCTATGTAAGGCTTGCTAACTTAATATCAAAGAGTTTTGCTTTCAATTTTTTTCCAAATTTTATTTTTACGAATAAATTCTCATTATTGTTTGTTTGAAGGCAAAACATCTCTGGAAAAGTGTCCTCTTAAGTGCAAAATTTGTTAAAAAAAAAGAAAAAAAAAAATCAGCAGAAATTTAAAAAAAACATTTATCTGCAATTATTTGCAGAAGGCGTCAAAAAACTATGTAACGAGAAGAAGGGCTATGACGATAAGTTTCAAATAACGCTGGCGACTAATACATATGCATATAGATGCGACAATTTTTCTCGTGCAAGTTCTTTGTTCGTTCGTGGTAATTGCGCAAGATTCTGTTGGACACGATAATGAATAGGTTTAAATGGTATTCATATATATATATATATATATATATATGTAGCGTTTCTATCAATAAACCCGAGCTGAACGTAAGAAGTAAGAGAGCGATAATTACATCGGGTATGCAATTGATACATTTTTCATTTCCCTTTGTTCACCGCTGCACACTGCACATATATAATATAATTAGCGGTAATATTACCGGCAGTCAATCGAGGTCGATTGAATATTTGCAACCAAAGTTAATAGATTTCACTTCATTTAAAGATTTTCGGTGTTTGATGCAATTACCATCGATTAGGTTTAATGGGGAAACAATGTATGGAATATATATATATATATATATCTATATATATATGGAATATACATATATATAATAAATGTAGTGTCATTTGCAAGTGGTGGTTGTTCTCAAATTGTATGATTTGCACTGCATATTAACAACACACACACACACAAACAAACAAACATTTCAGGCACTTTTATTGGTTTTTGTTGTTGTTGTTGTTTTCGTTAAGAACGCAGTAGTGCGTGTGCAGTACGTGTCCCGATAATTGCAAAAGATTGCGCCTTTGATTTTTAGCAAGTTTCCCGAATTCATTACATTTCCACACTTTCCCTACCTTCGCGAACCCTTGTCAACGATAGTGAATTTTTTGCCTTTGCATACTTTCTTTTACCTTTCTAATGCAATCTGAGTGTGTGCATATGTGTCTATTTTGTTATTCTCCGGTTTTGTATTGTTTGCTTTTCCTGAGGAGTTGCTTGCTTGTGATTTTAGTTGTAAAACCTCGTTACGTACAATTTGCACAGACACACTTTTACTCTTTTATGTCTGTGGCAAAATACTTAATTGTTTCCTCAGCATGCCTTTGTCTTAAATTCATTCTTTTTTTGTTTTTGTTTTTTTCGTTTTTAATGTAAACAAACACGCATCTAAACGTATGTCAGTTTAGGAAAATACATATTTTGATTTGAATCCTTGTTAGGCGTTTCGTTGTGCTGTTGCGTTTGTGTTTGTATTTGCATTTGTTTGTGAGTGCATTTGTAAGAAAATTACATGTTAAGCTGTTGCATTTTGATTGTTGCTTCCTGGTATTAGGTGCGCTATTGTAATCGCTTGCCATTGCATTTGATTTGTGCCATTTGTTGCCGTATTTAGTATGCAAGGACAATGCGTTTGCCGATATCGCAGACCTCTTAGCAGCAGGACTTTTGCACGGTTAAAATGACTTTTTAAGTGGATAAGCCGATGTAATAGGATACGGAGCGTGTTATGTCAAGTGGAGAGGAAAGCCGGGGCACGAATGCAATAACAAATTTAATTAATTTATACATATTTACGAATTTTCAATACTTGGAATATATCCGATTTGATTTATAAGTGACAATGCAAGCTCGATGTTAATGCTTCTGACATTCGGTTCGATGAAAAGTCCACGAAGTTTTCACTTAATTTGCGAATTTTTTTTGATTGCGTTTATGGGCAGATGACTTGAAAAAATAATTCCAAAAAATATTTCCAAATTTATTTCTTTATACCTTGAGGCCACTAAGAGCGGATAGGGACAGATGGCCAGATGTAAATTTAAAATTTCAACTGAAAATGAAAAGAGGGTAAATTAGTGCTCTTCTTGGTTTAGGGCAATCAATATCATTTAAGGGAACTTTCTAGCATCTTCTTAGGGAATAAAAGAATTCCTTTGATTTAGTGGACTATACTGCATCTGAGGAAACAAATATGGGTTTGGTTCATCTCTCCCTTTTAATCAAGTTGAAGCCTATTTAATAACTCAATGTTCAATGCTACCGCGATTTTGGGATTGCAACGCCTCATCGACAGAACTGGTAACACATAACAAAGCTCTTAGCTCCTATTACTACTTTTTAGCTCCATAATAATTAAGTGATGCTAATCTTCTCATATCATGGACCTGTACCGAGAAGAAGTCCTCTTCTTCTGATATACCTCTTTAATGGGATGCACCATCACTGTGTACGTACCCGTTACGTAATAAATGAGCTAACAAACTTTGTATTCTTTTATTCTTTGATTCCTTAATGGCACGTATTATATAATTGTCAAAGGTTTTCTTAAAGTTCATTTGATTGAGAATCTATGGCTAAGTACTTCACGTATACACACATTCGCATCTGTACGTTAATGGTATCTGTGTCATTAATATTAACTTTAAAAAATTATGGTCTATTAAATGCCAGAGTACTTGAAAATTTAGCGATTGCCATTAAGTCATTATACATACGTACCTATATATATATATATATATATATATATATATGTATATATATATATGTATGTAGGTAAAAGAAGTACACATAACAAAATATAGACAAAGAAAAACTCCCTATGAATAAACAATTGAACTCTCGAGACAAGACAATCGTGAAATAATTCCCACATAGATTTATATATTTCGTAATTTCATATGGCAAGTCTGCAATTTGAGCTTTAAATCGGTAATTATTAGTTAAAAAATAAAAACTTGAAGATTTGATGTTTGATACCGCGGAGTACAATTGTTTGGTAAAGAAGTTTTAACGAGAAGATAAAAACAAAAAAAAATTAGATAATTAATAGACCAGAACTGGGTCTGAGAGAAAATCATATGAAAAAAGCATTCAAACAATATACATATATATATATATAAATGAGATGACAGGAAAAAATCAACAGAAAAAAAAAAAAAATTCTTCAAAAGTATTTCAATTCTAAACGTATAATAAAGGAGACGTTTCTTAAGTTACAGTTCTTGGTAGAAAAGCAGACAGAGACAGCGAATTGCTATCCATTGAGTACGGTGGGCTTTTCTTTCCCATCAAATGTGTAAAATGCGTGATTTTCTCATATTTTCAATAAGATTTAATACGCGGATTGTCATTAGTCAACGAACTAACTGCATGTACGTACACATACGCTCATGGAAATATCAGTTTTTTTTTTTTTTTTGCTTGCATTCACCTATACACGTTTTCGTTTAAGTATTATTATTATTATTTTTATGCTCTCTACGAAAATATGAAGATATAGTGAACTTGGTACACCACTTGCAACGCTCTGTCCAGACATTTGTGCTTTGCTATTGGAATTCTCGTAAGCGCTTTACATGAAATTCTTTACATGGGTTTTTAGCTGCTCTCTATGGATCCACTTGGCAGATGAATGGGACCCGTAACCAATGGTCAAAGGGCAGAACAACAAAAAAAGAAGAGAAAAAAGACAAAACGCTAGTTTCCAATCTTCAGCAATTTCCTAGCAACCGTACCACGAACAATGTCGGTAAGAATGAAACAGAAAAAAAAAACAAGAACTGGTCGACGAATGGCTGACCAGTCACCTGTGATGGTTGGCAATTTTTGTTTTTTTTTTTTTTTTTTTATGGAGGTGTGAGGGTATCTAAGCTTCGCCCCAACGGTAGCCCTAACTCTCTGACTTATTTTCATATCAACCGGTTGAAATGCTCAGTTAATTCTAAGCACTCGTGAGCTTTTTTTGCAGTTTATAACCTACTTTTCAATGAATTGTTTGGATTTTCTTATAACATGTACCCCCTATTTATGTCTAGATACTTGAATGGAAATAATTTTTTGATTAGTGGGTACAGTGAGAGCTCAATAACCAGAAAATAATGTACAATAAATGCGTGGTACATTGACCATGTGTGTATTCCAACGACAATAAATATATTAAAAATATTCCCACGATTTCTATTTGATATACAAAAAAAAAAAAAAAAAAAAAAAAAAAAAAAAAAAAAAAAAAAAAAAAAAAAAAAAACC
>KK500037.1:196650-240970 GCA_000688715.1 Glossina pallidipes
AAAAAAAAAAAAAAAAAAAAAAAAAAAAAAAAAAAAAAAAAAAAAAAAAAAAAAAAACAAAAAAAGAGAAAAAGAAGAAGAAAGAAAACGCAACGAAGTGAGCTAAATTCGTTTCGAATACGATTTACCTCGAACGTTTTATTTAATTGATTAGGAGTTCTCTGCATATGTATGTTTTTCCGATCTTCTAATCTTACGAAAATTTCTCAGCCAAAACTTCAGAGGTAGCACACAATGGATTATAAAATTTTCATTTCATTTTCATTTATTCACTAACTATAAAGCCATAGCCCTACTACATGTCAGCTGGACGGCTGCCCATATACCTATCTTGCTCTATAAACTCCGTAATTATAAATTCGTACCAGCAACAAAATATACATAATGAGTTTAGCAGTGCGATCAATTTTCTTCAATGGTGACGCTTTGCAATATATAACAACAGGAAGAGTAAAAGATCGTTCGGCTGATGAACTAGTGATGAGCGGTATTAATACGAAAGGGTTTCTATGCAATCTAGAGAACAGCAGTCGTTTAATTCAAAGGCTTGGGGATTGAGATTGAGTGATTTTGTAGAGACAGAATTTTAGATAATCAGGAAAGGAGACGTGGACTCTAAGTTTGTTGTTATAAAGAAAACGAGTTATATGGTTACCTTGGGCACTCAGCACAGACTTTAATACCATAGTTACCATGCGTTATGAGGAGGGAGTGCGCAATGGCAGAGTTAGATTTAGATTGCACAACTTTCGTAGTGTAAGACAAACTTTAGCAGCGACGTTGCGCATGTGAAGGCCAAAGTTGACTTTGAGGTGAGGGGTTACCGCAAGACATTGCAACGCGGGAATAATTGAAGGGTAAAGCTTTAGGCTTACTGGAGTGAATGCAAGATATATTATCTATCATCCAGGAGTTAAGAATTGTTAAAGACTCGTTAGCGATTGGAAATTATTTGCAAAAGATGCCATCTGCATACGCAAAGAAAGCGCAGTCATTACCAACCAAATCCCACTGATCATTTACGAAGTGGTTAAACAATGTTGGGATCAAATTGGAATCCTTCCGGTACATAAGACATAGTCTTAGTGTGGGGAGAGTTAGAGTCATTCATAGCAACAAACTGTTTATATATATGTAGGAAATATAGGAGCACATAAGTTTACAAGCACTCCGATAAAACTTTGGAAAGAGTTTTACATACAAATTGTTAAGAAGCTTAGTGTATGGAACTCGGTCAAATATTTTTGTTAGATCGAGACCGACGAGGGCATATCTCCTATCAATATCGATTTCGTGACGGAGATTAAAAGTGTCCAGGTGCAACGAGAAGATCATGCAGAGGTTACTGTTATTCAGGAATGTTCTTTCTTGATATATTTCGTAAGTTGGGAGAGACATGTTAGGTTGGTTATCAGTTGAAAATTATTATGTGCAAAAGAGGAGCAGCCTACAATAGATTCCCCGCTCAATACCATCATGGCATCGAAAATGTCGTTTATAGATAATATCTCTTAGAGATCTTTCATATAGGATTTTACGTGAATGCGCCCAGTTGAGGGTTGTACTGTGCTCAGTTGTGCAATGTACTGGTTAGAAAGTCAAGCCAAAAGTCCACGGAATTTGAAAAATGTCTTGGACTCTCGTGTTAGAAAAACAAAAAGGTAACAAAAGCCGACCAGCTTTACTTTCCCCGCTTCATGCAAACGAAAGTGCTATCGAATCGTGCCGGGAAATAAGAAATGGGCGGTAAAAGCGATAGAGCTCTTATAACGGAAAACATTAATATCAACGAAACGTCAGTACGAAATCGTTCAGTCTGATATGGGAAAACCCATCCAGGAAACATTAGCAGCGTACTATAATGTTATCATCCCCGATGTTATCATCCGACGTCCCTCCTTCCTCCTCAACCGATGTCTTAGTATGGTTGCTTACATAAACACCCTGAAGGCGATCGGTTATCATATTAGTTATCTGCCAGACTGATTTGAGAAACGTGCAGATAGCCATGAACAATATTGCAAACGATATTATATATGCTAAAAGCATTCTTTACTAAACTCTTGAAATAAGGGCCGTTAAAGAAGGAGAAGAACACAGGGACATAACAACCGGTTATGACTTATTGATGATATCTGGTATATTGCCAAACTTCAATTCTTTATTTCAACTTTTTGTACTTTTCGTTAGGGCAATAATCTAATGACTCAGGGCGGCCAAGCAATTTGATTGATATCAAAATTTCAGTTTAACTGTCGAATGTTGGAAAATGAAGAAATTTTAGAATAGTGTTTTTTTTTTGAATGTGTACATACATACATACAAGTAAAAGCTTCTAAAGAGAACACATTTTCTCAAAAGAAGTTTTTCTTCTTAGTGCAGTGCACAAGACAAGAAAAATATCTTTGCATAGATTAATAAAAAAAAAAAACACAAATCTATATATTTCTTTAATCATTTCTCATCGTTCTCGTATTCGTTTCACTTTCAATAACGAAAGAGAAACTCACATGAGAACGTGCGCAGATGTCATTCATTCCTTCAATGAATTTAGTTTCCTTTTCTTTTTTTTTTTTTTTTTTTTTTTTTTTTTTTTTTTTATCAAACTACACCTTTTCGAAGAGTTTTGATAATTATTATAATTGTTTTCGATATTTCGCATATTTACCGAAGCAATCGTTTACTTAATGAAAAAATGAAAAATTAAAAAAAAAGGTGTTGCTTAGTTTCCCTTTCACCTTCAGATTGTCGCAGTAGTGACAACAAAAACCATAACAGGAAATCGTGCACACACGTTTAATAACCGGTGAAAAGAAAGAAAAAACAACGAACGAAAGAAAGAATCTTGTGTAAAAGAGAAGCACATCGGGAATACAATGTATTTAGTTTTTTCGTAGCAGGACACTTTCATATGCAAATTTTTTCCTTTTCAATTTTTTAAAGAACTTCGAAAAAGTCCAACGAAACGGCACAAAGGAATTGTCATTGTAGTCATAACCAGCAGTAATGCATTAAAACCAATAGCACCCCTTCAAGCTGGGTGCTAGGCTTACTTAGGTAGCATTTCGTTTTTCCGGTCTTGATTCATGCGACTCTCTGCTGTAAAAAGGGTGTTGCGCCAGTCTTGATATTGTTTCTTCTCTCATTCCTTATGCGGAGTTATAGGTTAACTTATAACAAGCAAAAGTCTTATTATTCATGTCAAGGTGTTTCTTACGTTTTTGATTACTTGGATGCCATCAAAACTTACGAAAGAACTGCTACATACACATACATACAAATATGCATACATACATTCATATAAATATTATTCGGTTCGGGCTCACAATCCATTCCTTTGAATGAATGTGAGAAGGAAAACTATTGCATGTGATTTTAGAATAAAATATTGATGGACCTAACGCCAGCTATAAATTCTTTAGAGATTAGATAAATTTGTACAAATTTGAAGTTGAACGTAAATATAGGTTGGTGCGTAGATATTTTAAAAATGAGCAACGATCATTTGCAGACATTCGCGTTATGATATTTAGTTCGAGACTAGTTTTCCTCTATAAAACGCTTCTCAGTATCCGACTGTATCCGATTGTGATTGGGATATGGAGATAAAACGGACAATTGGGACGACAAACAAGGCTGCTAGATA
The DNA here is from genome assembly GCA_000688715.1 of Glossina pallidipes. Lineage (NCBI taxonomy): Eukaryota > Metazoa > Arthropoda > Insecta > Diptera > Glossinidae > Glossina > Glossina pallidipes. Next base: position 200,297 of record KK500037.1, read on the forward strand.
TGGGACGTAAAGCAAAAGTCGCATATACATATAAGGAAATCTTGTGTGTTTGTATATTTAGTAATTAAAAAATTATTTCACAATATTTTCTATGCATATTTTTACCAGGTTAAGGAAAAAGTTCATGCCGTTTGTCCCAGTTAGTGTTATGTAGGCTCTCTAACGTTAACATGAAAAGAAAAAAAGAAAAGGAAAACATCCTGACACTTGCTACCGGACTTAAAAGCAATGGAGATTCAAATATGAGGCAAATTTATGTACAAATTTATTATATACTCACGCGATGTTTCGATTATGATAACTTTTTGAACCTAAGATGTCAGCGAAAATCATCTTGGTCCAGATGTGGTTTGATTTAATAAAATATATGCAAAATGCGTTTGAATTTTAATGAGCAAGCGCCGCGAACTTTTTGCTTGATATTATTTAGGACTGGGCTCATTTTCAAAGTTGATTTTCGGCCATTAATTAAAAGTGTGTATGTGTGTGCTCTTAAAGGATCTTCGAAGCTAGTTATTAAGTATTTTTCTTAACTAAATTATTTTAACTCTTTCCGCGAAACGATCGGGTATTTGAAGACATAGTTAATATCACCTATTCACGCATTGTATACGTTTGTTGGATCGTTGTTAGTACGGGTCTTCAATTGAAATAATCATGAATTGTAAGTGAATTAGTGTTCGAATAGAGTTACGTTTACTTTATGGCGAATATTTGATGCCCGTCTCCTCAAATTGACGTTTCATTAATTACGCACTTATCATCCGGCCGATCAGGACGATTTTTATGTAGAGCTTTTAACTGACTCTGAGGAAACTTTTTTCCGGATTTTTAATCAATTGCTCTTAGAGAACGTAATGTACAGTCTTTAGCTAATTGTGAATCCAGTTGCGGTTGGACTGCACGATCGATTTCACATTTAGCATTTAGCATAAGGCCATTTACTTGGAATGCATGTTTTTTGAATGTTTATGATGGTCTTTGTGTGAAGCGACGAGGTTGCACTTTTTTGCCTATTGTGGGATTGAGTGCAAACAGATGACGCTTGCTCTACAACTAAATCCAATTAGTGTTCTTCTTTCTTTTTTTATTCCTAGCGATCGCGAGCATTCTTGCAATAGATAACCGTCAGATGGAGAGACGAAAGGACCGATGACAGTAATCGAGAATTGTTTTATGCATACGCGAATAATTCTTTAAGAGGTTTTTTTATGCCTATGCATATTTTTGCGGATTACAAATGGATGGACGGGCCTAGTGTGTGAATTCCATCGTTCGATCATACCTATTAAAAACTAAAGAAATGATATCGAAGAGAGAGACCCTAAAAAGAATATTAAAAGCGAGAGAATCTGGTTTCATTATATGTATCAGAGATAGCCGTTTATTTTTGTTCTTATGCATGTAAGCGATGGAAAGATGTGAAGAATGCTGATAACTTTTTTACAACAACAATAAACTCCTCTGTGCTACTTAAAAAGTACATTGCTGTAAGGTTTTATATTACTTTACTTGATGTTGTTGTTATTGTTCTTATTTTTGTTATTGTTTTTGTTGTTTTATTGTAGGTGTTGTCGCTGATATTGTTGATTTCCTTTCTATTCTATTTATTTACAGTTTTGTTTCATAGACAACGAACGAACAGTACTAAGATGTAATTTAAACAAGCGTGATTATGTTTTCAAAAGCTTTCTTAACATTAGCATTTCAATTGAATTGAAATTGTAAGAAAATCTGACTGCTTTTGTGTTGTTGTCGCCGCTATTGTTGGTTAGTTTCAGTTTTGGTCAGACAACGAACATAAAGCGATTGTAATAATAATGGCATCCAAAATTGAAATAGGGAACGGAACGACACATCATGCCTACCTACTGAGTTGGTCAGATCATTTTTTTAACAATTTTTTCTTTTTTTTTTTTTTAATTTTTTTCGCGTTTCCTTGGTTTGGTTTTTTTTTTTGTTTTTTTTTTTTTAATGAAATTGAACACCAATTTCGAATGCGAAAATCTTTAATTTTCTATTCATAAGTTCGAATACCAATGTATTGTAATCAAATGTTTGATTAGCAACAACACAGGTTGGTCTTTGGAAAAAAACTTGTAATTATTTCAGCATTAAATGAATGTTTCTTTGGAAGAAAAATATTAAAAAAACAGAAAAGTTAGGTAGAAATTATAAAATCCGCAAAGTCAGTTGATAGACAACAGAGAGCGGTTTTTTGCTATCATGTATGAAAACAAAGATAACGGTTGTAATATTGTTACCGTTTTAAAGATACCTGGATTTCGTATCTTTGATCACACAGTATATGTTGTTTCAGAACCAACTTCAAAGTTCTTTCTCTATTTTAAATATGGACAAAGAAGATATAAAAAAGAAAAGAAAATTTAAAAAAGTGAAATTTAAGCAGGGTTTGAGACTCCTACGGATAGAAAAAGGGGCAAACAAATCACGGAACTTATTGATCGCAGTGACAGCATCGGTAATGCTCTATGCGAGTGCAATGGGGTGCCAGACAATGGATGTCGAATCCAATGCAATCGGAATGTTAAGTGAAGTCAGCACTTGTTCTCCTTAAGGCGCTATGCATGCGTCGCCTTTCTCGCAAGTCTTGAGAACTTCTCGCTCCTTTGCTTATAGCTGGACTGATCCATTTTAATCTATTGGCTAAATAAAAAAACAAGAAACGAAAAATGATGTAGAGCAAGAACAAGCTGTACACGTAAAAGAGGAACTCTCCGAAAATTAAAGGGTAGATGTATGGCAAGTAAGTTGCGATAGCTCAACTGGGAAAGGGCAGCTATCGGAGATGCGCTTCTAGCGTAAACATTTTAAAATCAATTTTTAATTAAATCAACTTCTTCTTAGATATGAAGTTTCCCAGACTTACCTATAACACCTAAAATATGTAGACGATTCCTTATGTAAGCAATGTTACAACTTTGTCTTGTAAGTCTCCTTCGAGCAAGTGAGGTACGAGCTGCTTTCAAAATTCGTTCAAATGTTTATATCGCTTAACCTTAACCTTAGGTAACAAGTAATTTGAAAATTAAATTATGCCAGATTTAATCGACTTGCGGGACACACCGGTTCCATTCGTAACAAATTATTTATTTGTTGTCACTTCAATCTAATAGAATTAGTTTTGAAAATCGTGACTTGGTTATTGCAAAAACTAATCTAACCTTTGGTCAGATGGCGGACACACAGATTTTCTTTCTCTGAAGGTATTGCTTAACAATGACACCGTGGGCTTGAAAGCTTTAAGGGATCAACGAATGAAAGGTTGTAAGCCAAATATGGTTTTAGCGATGTAAAGCTCCATCGCAACCACAACAAACAGAAAACCATATACTGAATGGTGGTAAAAATTGTTGTGAAACATCCATAGACATATTTGAAATCTTGATAAAATGAATAGCGAAGATTCGTTTCCCTAAAATGAATATATTTTTTTCATTTGGAACCATTTTCACTTGGTAATCCTTTTTAATAAAATGCGTTCACTTCCGTTTCTTTCCGTTCTTTTTGTCGAACAGCAGAGAAGAACATCTGCTTTTAGCATTCGTGTATATATTTTCATCAATAAATCACGGTATAAAGGAATTCTAATTAATTAGTATTCACCATCACTGACTCCTTAAAGCGATATTTACTCAATATCATATAGTCTTCCTTCAGTTGCATGCAAATTATGTAAATTTTTGTCTAAAGAGATGCTGCTTTCATTTAATTCGTTGTCATTATCATATGAATAGTTGGTGATGAAAATATGTGGACATCTCGACAACGATGAAACAATTTCCGTAACTATTTATGTAACAATCAATAGCCGTTATTTATTGGATCGTTTTAGGGAAAGGTGAAGTGAAAAAGTGAAGAAAATAAGCATAATTCGAACTCGAGAGCAGACGAAACGATGAGAACCCAAGTATGCAAAATTAATAACAAAACATTTTAATATGCAAATCAGTCCTTAAATGAATGAATTCTCAAAAGACGCGCATCTGCATCCATTCACGACAGTATCGTCTGCAGCTTGTCGTTTACACAAGTTATTGATATGCAAATTCATTAGAAGATGTGTGTAAGAAATTCGAAAATGAAACTTGACGATGAGAATTCGAATGCGTCTGCGCTAAAAACTAATCTTGAAAACCAACCACCCTTCTCTCTCTCACACACACACACACACACACACACACACAGGCACACACGCACACAAAAACGTATTCAACTCGCAAGAAGACCTTACAGAGGTACTTAAAGGGGTTTTACATTTCGTGTGGCTATCGCTCTTCGCTGGTCGTGCATTCGGCATTAATGATATTAATAGCATATCAATCGATCGTTTACTATTGTATGCAATTTTTGATATTCTGTGGCTGGCTGTGCTGCGCATTACTATACCGCCAATGATATCTATCCCTTTTGATTTTTATTCTCACATTTGTGTGCGAATGTGGTGAAAAGATCTCTTTCATCTATTCTATGCTAAGAATTGGCGAGAGGTCTATTGTCGTCAAACGGTTACATATTTAATTAAAAAGGGTTAATCGCGTTCTACTTTCATAATTAGGTAAACGCCAAAGAAAGAAAACAAACTAGAAGACACAATGCGCAAAATTTGCAAATATTATTACAGTTGATGACATACGACTGACGAAACGGGATATGTGAGGAGTGTCTTCGGCAAATCGTTAGATTTTGCGGATTTAGTTTAGCATTCATTTCAGCTTCTTATCCATCGGTAATGCGAGAAGTTAATCTCAATTAATTACAAATATTTCATTGTATTGCGGACAGGATGGTTTTTTATCTTATTCTCTCACAATATGTCCGGAAAATGTCGCAAAGGTAGACACTTTTAAACAGAATGTGTCCTAAAAATTGCGAAGTTTATATTAATGTAGCACAGATACTACACAATCGGACAGATGGACATGGCTTGTAGCATTTATATACTTTATGGCAAAAATTTATATATCCTATGGGGTTTTTAAAGTTTGCTTTTACGCGTCACAGAAGTACTGGAAGAAAAAGTAAAATTTGATGTTGGTTAGGTTTGGCAAATATTCGAGCAGATATTACAGCATCGCTTATGGAATATACGGATGGATACAGACGGGCAGACGGACATGCTTAAATCGAATCAGAATTTGATACTGATCAAGAATATATATATATCAAGAATATATATATATCTGAAGCTCCCTCCTGGTGATGGGTATAAAAGGAGGATATATATCTTTAAGTTAGTCTAGAAAGTTCCACATTTTAACTCAACAGTCAGAAGTTACTAATAAAGCGATTTTCTTCTTCTTACTACGCATTTTAAAAAAACATCTTTTTTTGTTTTTCTAAACAAATGAATGAATGAATCCTTCAAACTCCATATTTTTCTTTAAATACTAACGAATTCAATCTCACTCACTGCTGTAAGCGGAAGTTTGGAAATTTCAGTTTATGTTCCATTTACGAAGGATTACTGCACACACGATAGAAAAAAAATGTTTTTTTGGTTTTTCTTACTAAGTTCAGGAGAGAGAATTTTTGTCTACAGATTAATTAATAATGTAATAAATTTATATAAAATTTTGTTCTTTTTCAGAATTTCAATAAAATCATTCGTCCTTCGTTCCTAATTGCATTCTATTGCAACAAAATATCGACACAAAACCATGTAAAGTGCTGCAAACTTGTTAAAGGAAAGGATCTCAAAAAAAGGAAAACTTTTTGAAGACATAGGCAAAAAAGTCTGCAAGAAAAGTATATATATTTCGATCAAGTTTAGAATGCTATACATATGTTGGCAACTTAGGCATTTCAATAGTTTCGCCAACTTCGTGCATCCCTTCTTTCTCTAGTTATATATCGGACGGGTATTTGTATGTGTATGTGTTTGTGGGTGTGTAGGTTACAAGTGTTATGAAAAGAGACTTACAAATCAAGATGATCTTCTGGCTCAAACTCTAATATGAAACTTTATATATTTTAAATAGTTCTGCATGAACAAACAAACAAACAAACAAAAAAAAAATGAAAAACAAAAAGGCAAATAAACGAGCACGAAACACAAAGACGATCTATATTGTATATATATATATATATATATATATATATATATATATATATATGAGAGCATGTGCATGTGCACGTGCATATTCGAGTGTACGTTGTATATGCATAAAGAGCTAGGAAACAGTTGTCTTTTATTCTTGAGAAATTTATTGAATGGTTGGTTGTGTTAGCCTCCGTTGGTTTTGTTAAATGCTATGTGTTTGTGATGCCGCTACGTGATCACCCATCATGGTGTAATAATTCTTATTAACTTGTTTACACGTACGCTTACCATATATCGTGTCTCCCGCAATAACTCAAACAGATTCAAAAAATAAAAATTAACTTCAAGCATAAATAATACAATCAGATCTGACCTGAAATGAAATGCTTGCTCGTAACTTACTTTTAAAAATGATCTGCTGTTGAATCAAACAAAATCTCAATTCGGAGAATATCACAACGCGCATAACTTTATATATGAGAGCTAACTCAACTTTAAAATGTAAAAAATAGTATGGATTTTGATTTAATTAAAACTACGGGAAATATTAAAAGCGATCAACTGATAAGTTAGCGGTCGGTTAGCTTGCTTTCGGGCTACCACAACCGACCGCATAATTTGCATAATTTTCACCTTTAAAGGCCTCAAAATATCTTGTTTCCAATTATTATTTTTACTACGCATCATATGACGGACAGTTGTGACTGCCAATCATCAACAATGATACGAACGGTTATGCAAAACGATTCGTTTCTATATATAGGGGATTTATAGGGATAAAAGCATAACGGAAGGATCATTGTTCGGAACTTTATGTTATGCAGATAGATCTTATTTTGCAATTGCGTATGCAGCGGTTTTCTACACTTAGTAGTGCAGCGTTGTATTAACTGAACAACATGGCATTGGTAAAAGTTACATCGACTTTTATGAAAGAGACATATGTTCATATCGTTCGTTCTACGAAAAAAATACATAATAGAAACCGTTTTTTATTTTTACAATCATCCAGGAAGTTATTTGCGAGTCGAGTAAAGAAGTTTCGGAAAACTTTGCTAGTTTCGCATTGAAATATATAGTAAAAAAGGGATTGGAATCGAAAAAGGTATTGTCCTTCGATTAGTGCGCGTAAAAGAGACTTGAAGTCTTGAAAGCATTATGGAATTCCTAGCGCCATTGTGACATTCACATGAAGTGCGCACTAGTTATATGAGTTCTTACTGTTGAGTTGTTTCCTTCTTCACGACCACTTACTTGTATAAACGCATCGATGACTGGGAAGAAACGGAAAAAGCGCTGCCTTAGTGATGCGGTAAGTGTTACCTCTTAACTGATCGATTGTTCCTTAAAGGTGTGGCCCACATGCTAGTCTTTGTCGAGCTGGGAGCTGAACCCATCAAAGCCGATTTCATTCCCGTGCAGCCCATGCGGAAGCTGAAGTGGTGCGTTTGCAGAGAAGAGTTATTCTGTTATTCGGAAAAAACATTCAAATCTGTTTGTCAAACGTGGACAACATATAGTGATACGTTTGCAAACAAAGTGAACGCTAGAGAAAATTTAGATACGTTTGTCTGCGTGCAATTCTATGTCTCCTTGTCTCTCTCTCTCTCTCTATTAAGATTATGCACAAGTGTCGCATATAGGTTCGCCTAAAATGAAAACTAATGATGCAGTGTGCGGGATAAAGGAGCGCGAGCGCTTAAAATGCCGAGTATTTAGATTTTCGAGTAAGTGATTTTTGTTATTGCTGTATTAGCTTCCTCTTCCTAGGTTGGGAAATAGTTTTATTTATTTTTTCAAAAATTTTATTCTCCACTGAAAATTATCTCTCACTCCATTAACATTGGCGCGATGCGACCTCCTTTAGACTTAACACTTTTAATAGTTTTTAAATTCCTTCACTTAACTACTACTATTGGGTATGCAAATAAATTCTGTCGATTTGCTGATAAAATTCAACCGTATTTCAAACTTATTTGCCACAAAACTTAATAATGGAAATATTCATCGTTACCGATCCCTGTTGTTTTTTGCTTGCGGGTGTCCTTACGTTAGGTAGAAACTTCGTGGTTCTGAGATCAAATGGTGATCGATCCATTTTCGCACATACTGATCCGCTAAATATGGCTGCGATGTATGCACATTTTCATCGCTATCAAGACTAGAATTTTGATAACCCAACCCGTCTCCGCATAATAATTTCCGTGGCTTTAGATGCATTTTTTTCGAGTTTAATGTAAGGACGTAAATGACATCCACCGCTTTACATATCGCCGTACAAGGAAAGACAGCTTGTAACCAACTGCTGCTTATACCACACAAGCACCTATGCTTTTAAGTAATCGATAACCAAAATTTCTGAAAAAGTGAACCTATCCGCTACCTCTTTTGAGGCAAATAATTTCATAGGACGGAAATTCCTTGCGCTCCTAATAAAATAATTTTATGAGTTGCGGGATTTATTGCGTTTTGAATAATGCATCGCATGCTGAAATGCTAGCTTAGATAAAGCGGTTTAAGCCCAACTCTAACGCGCGAATATATTTTATATTAAAGATTATTATCTAAGGTATCGGTAACAAATATGTCTGACTTCTGGTTACATCTGAAGCAGTGGATCTGAGCAATACATCGAAGCCTTTTTAAAGAGTTTAGATTATTCGTTGCGTAACGTAAACCATGTTGGTCTCACGTGTAATTACGACGCCAGGAATTTCATGTAGGTCTGAAGTCTTAAAGCATCGATAAGTTTCAGTTTTTTTTTCTCTTCCTAACGAAACGTTCCCTTTGTACGATTTCCAATATCGCAAGATAATGAAGGAATGAAAATTATATTTAGGGTATAGTCTCGTATGTAATGTAAACTAACAGCCACTTATTCATAAGCAATGAAATAATCAAAGAACAATTTAACAATCACTTTTCCGATTTTATCATAGATCGGTAATACTGTAATTAGCATTAAAAACAAAACTCGATCCAAGTCGAAAGTCATATTTCTTTTCCTGACTAAACCTGAATTTTGTATTGCATTTTTTTTTTTTTTTTTTGCATCATGAAATTGATTTTGTTTGAATGTACGCACGTCAAGTGTCACGTTTTTAATAAACATAATTTCGTATCTTTTCATTTTTTCTTCTTTCTTTCGTTTTGTCCCTTTCCTCAAAACGTATGTCAAATTATTCTGCAAACTTTTAGTGACCGTATAATGCTCATTGTAATTTTAGTCCTAACGACTTTTTTTTTATTATATTTATGAGAAACATTCTATGCATCTATGTATTGTATGGTCATGTGTCGTTATACGCATCTCTCCGGCCTAAATATTAAAACATATTCCTTTAGGTATATATAAGGAGAGCATATGCCGGGCGGTCGATGTTATAAAAAACGATTGCAAATAAGACACGACTTAATTTCGAGGGAAACGATAGCACAATTACTTTAGTCCAGTTGTACGTATCATAGATGAGTGTATAAATTTGACTTGGGGAGCATCTTAAAATCATAAAACTATAAATAGCGCCTTCAGAATGCAAACGCAAGGTATGCCCTAAGCGGTCATGTCGACCAGCCAAAGTACTCGCAATATTGATTACTGGATGCATTTTTTGAATATATAAGGAATTCTCTCATTCTTTCTTATTCTCCATCGAGAAAGAAATAGATGCGTAACAATGCGTTAGAAAGTGGCTTCGAACTGATAGTCGCGCTTGAGATGTTTGTCTGTTTGTGTATAAAAATGTTTTTTTTAACAGATCGTATATATCAATCGAAGTCATATCCATCGGCCTGAGAATATGTCGGTAAGAACAGTATTTGAGAGTCACTCTGTGCGTCGCTCTTTCCGCCTTTAGTTGAGACGTTTACCTCAATACCTACCAATGTCTGAAGATCCAACCAGTACTCAGTCGGTCAGTTTGTTCTCTCGATTCTTTTTTCATTATATTTTTTCATTATTATTTTCCAAAAATATGAAAATAGGCCTGACACGTTCATAAACAGGTCTAAAGAGGTCGCTAAAAGAGAAGAAACTTAAAAAAGTCGATATTTTGTTCTAAATAATATTGAATTAATTAGCGATAAATAGCGGACGTTAACTTGATGCGGAATTTCTGTTTAAATTCTTGGGTGTAAGTTGAGGTGAAAATAGCGTCAGATCATCGTATTGACTGATATTCACAATTGAAATGCTTCTTTAGGGCGATGGAGGCATTTGAAATTTCCCCCAAGACGAATATAATTTTCTTACTTGTTTCAATTTTTTTTTGTTTTTAATCTGAAGCTGCTTGCAGACAGGGCATTTCAACTCGCTTCTTGCCCTAAAGAAAATTCAAGCAGCTGATTAATCGCTTGCTTGCTTGCAATGTATGCTAATGAACATTAAACATTAAAAAAAAAAAAAAAAAAAATTAAAATAAATAAATAAAACGAAAAGAACAAAATTTAAGAAGCCATCATCATATAAAGCCTTGCTTTCTTTTTTTTTTTTTGTAAGCGAACATATTCTCACACATTTTGAGTGAAGCAAATGCCGGCAAATGCTAGCAAACACGATCACCATCCGTCTCTTTTATTCTATTTCATCGAAAAGTATATAAGTTTCCGATTCATTTGCATAATTCATTTTTATGAAATGTAGGAAACAAAAAGGGAAACGAATCATTTGTACTGTGTGAAGCCTTTAATCGATCAATGTGTGCCACTCAATAGAATTAAAAATTAAGTAAAAGTAAAAAAAAAAAAAAATAAAAAAGCTAGGGAAACCATATTCCCACTGCGTTTTCAATAGGTATTATTACAAACAAAAAAACAAAAAAACAAAAAAAAAAAACAAAAACAACAAAAAAGAAAATGTAAAATTTTGAAACGTGTTTAAATCTAGTTTTATGGACTTCAGCACTTGTTAATGAAATAAATATAAGAATGATATTTTTCCTCATTTACGAGCCGATGCAACTTAACACATCATAAATCATTTGTGGGAGATTTTCTTCTCATTTCCCTGTTGCCCGGAAAATGCTTTAAAAACAAGCAAAAAAAATGTCAAAGTCGATCACATACGTTGAACTAACATCGAACAATAATATCCTTCGCCGTTGTCACCGGAATCATTAATAATTCCTTTGCTGTTTAGCAAAACTTCTTTTTCCAAACTCCAAGTTGAAGCATTCCGTTTAATTTAAACATAACATATATGTATCTATTTACCCATCATTAGCTGTAACTCTTTTCTTCTTTTTTTTTTCTTTTTTAGATTGGAAACGGTGCCGCTCCTTATGCTTGTGTGTTCTGCGACTTTTTCAATACCACTATACCATGTAAAAGGAATTTTTTGTTGTTGTTGTTGGTGTGCAGATAGCTCCGTCCTTGCGAATGTGCGTTTAAGTTACTGATTATGTCAAAATCATGCAACATCTTTGGTTCGTTGACTTCGGTATAAAATATAAAATATCGTTTCTTAAGCCGTATGTGTTTGAATGTGAAAAGGGAACGATGCAAGTAAGTAAAAATCGTAGATTCGTATGTATTCCGTGTGACTGTGGCATCCCTTTTTGCACATTGAATACTATTACAATTGAATCAACCTCAATATGTCATTAGGCCTACTTGACTCTTACTAAGGGCTTAAATTGTATATAAGCAAGTGTGTGCGCTCGTTTACTTCCGCTGATTTAAATCCTTTTATTTTTCTTTTCAAAGTATTTTTTTTTTCTTTTTTTTTTTTTGTATTTTTTTGGCTACAAATGTCATTATTTCTTTATTTTTTGGCATATTTTTTTTTTTATTTTTTTTTCAAGTTACAAGCGGAAACTTTCTTTGAAATGGAATTAATGCAAATTAATGATGTTTGAGTTGTTTTCTCAACATTTACAAGAGAGTGAAAATGTTTAAAAAAAAAAAAACATTAAATGTTAAACAGTTTAACTTGATGTGTATGATGTGTGTATTCACATGCACGATACGCCTAAATTGACGTTTTCATCTTGAAAATGGTTGATGTGAAGACATTTCCATCAGCTCAACATACATATATACAGATATATACAAATTTTTATAATTGTCCCTAGTGCTATAATAATAGTGGTAGTAGCATATAATATATAATATAGCCCGACGAGGTCGAAATTCAACGAATGAAAACGACCATCCTGTGGTCAATAGAAGGCGACTCCGAGGTAATTTCCACAATAATCGTAAGACTACTTTTTGGGCAGTGCGTTACCACAACGTCCCATAAAAATCAAAGTCACTTATGTATGTATGTATGTAGTCATAGTAGTGTTAGCAGTTCGACATATAGTAATCTTTCAAATAATCCTATAGTAAGTCCAGTAATATGTTAGTGGAAACATTAGAATATAGTAGCATAGTAGTAGTAGTAGTAATCCTTGTAAAATTCCTCTAGTAGTCCTAAAGTAATTCTCAAGTAATGTACAGCAAAAGTAATAGTAGTAGTAATAGTAGTAGTAGTAGTAGTGATCGCATGTGTTGTGTAATAGTAACAGTATTTCTTATACACTGGAAATATATAGATATCCTCATAGTAGTCCTAGTAGTAGTGCTCTTATTGACGAAGCGTTAGCATACTGTAGTCTAATATTCGTACACATTTTTGGGCGTGGTGCATTATGGCTTGATTTACCCAAATGAAAACGTAACCAGCAACAGTAACAGAAGCCATCGACATGAAAACTCGGCAGCATTTATCGAAACTCGCCTAAGATATGTTGACGGCCCTTATATGTAATGTGTTACTATCTCCGCTATTGTCAGCGGGCTTCTTACTCCTTCTGATCAGCGGGGACTTATTGTCGAAACACTGATTGTGTTGTTTGGGCAAGAAATAGAGGAGGAGGCAATGCTTAACGACAGACAATAATTTGAAGTAAATTATCTTAGGTGTCATTGGGTTTTTTTTTTAAAAATAAGTTCAATTTGACGAAAAAATCACCATAAACTTATTCACACTCGCATTAGTAAAGCAGTACTAGTAGTAGTGGCCGTAGTAGTATTAGTTTTTAGCAAAGGATAACTACGACTCACTACCCTTATAAAATTGACGTATGGCTAATGTATGTATATATATATATATATGTGTGTGTGTGGAGTGTATGTGTGTGGAGTGTGTGTGTGTTTGTGTGTGTTTATTTTACTGAGGGATAATTAGCCACATTGAGTCTTTTGTTTTTAGGTTTGCACATAAAGGCTTATTTTTTTTGCTTGAATTTACAAAATTAACAACAACAACAAGAACACATCGATTTCGATTTCATTCGCAATTTTTTGAATCGGATCGCACTTTTATTTCCTTTACTTTAGATCGCATTTAATTCAATGCATTTGAAGTGAATGTTTTTGCTTATTATTAATATTAATAATAAGTTGAGTTTTTCATGAAATTTTTTATTTCAATAGTAATTAACTAACTCTCTTGAGAAATAAATGCATAAAAAAATTATTTCTCTATTTTTACACAGTTTTCCCCAACACGCATATATATATACATATATATATATATAAATATATGTGTGTGTGTGTGTTTGTGTGAATCGAAAAAAAAAAAATAAAATATAAAAGAAAAAAGGCGTGTGTGTTGTTTTCAAATGTTTCTCTTACGCATATTTGCTATGAAATATTTTTTACTCTTTTCATTTTTTTACTTTTTCCCTATTTATTCTACCTGTATTGTTTGTGCTATTGTCGTACGTAATACAAGAACGTTATAGTGTTGGTGCAGGCAATAAGGTGATAACACCCTTTTTAGCAAGGTGTTTAATATGTGGTCAGCAAATGTGTTAAATGGGGTTAATATGATGTCATTCAATCTCGAACCGGGTGCTAACCATAAAAGCATACAAATACAAATACATACACACACACACACACACACACACATAATATATAGTATATAAACAAATGAATATTTATTTTTAAGGTAGAATTACGTTAAACAACTGAACTTGACTGATACGCTTCAAGTAAACCTCTCTCAGATTATGCCAATTTGTTTGACGCAAGTTCCGAAGCGATGAATGGCTACCAGGTTATACGAATGCATATATTGAAAGGGGCAATTTTATTATTAAGAAATAAAGTGAGGCATTTTAATAAAGAGTTTTGGGCCAACGAAAAAGCTTTTTTTTCAATTCTTAAGTAATTTCTTCGTAATCTCTTTCGTTATGTACGAATATATTGGAAGATATATGTCGTAAGAAGAATTTTACCTTGACCTTAGAGCCAATAAACCTATGAAGAATACATAAAATTAATTGTAATCTTATGATTATTACTAAACTTTTTAATTGGGGAGTTCATGAGTTCCGATAAAGCAAACGAGGTGACGCCCGTAAGTTGATCTACAATTTCCAGATGATGATGATGATGAAAAAGAGTTCACTTGAAATTCCAGAATATATTTATGTTTATTTTTTCCATATACTGCAAAAAAAGTGGTATAACTTACGCATAAATATCATAAAGTCCGAAAATCGACTGGCACTTAGTTTCATACTTAATCCGTGGCAATCGTATATGCAAAACTTTACTTTCTATTTCGAGTTTCACGCTCCAGATACGTCTAAAACCAGGCGACCAAAGACCGCCAGACAGACCAATTCTGATATCTTTACTTGTGGCGAAAACTTAATTAGATAAAACCCAGAGGTTCCCGAAGGTACATGCAAGTAAAAGCACAATGTTATATCGCTTCGAGAGCCCATGTGAAACTCGAATATCAGATATTGGCTACGGGTCAAAGTTTTACCTCCGGGCAAGAAGGGGTCTCTAATTTTGGGGTAACAACAAAGAACAGAAAATTATTAATTCACCGTCGGTGTTCCACACGTAGTGAAAACTGAAAACGCAAATTCGTGCTCATCCTGACACCCAAGGCTCCCATAGTTCGTATTATAATGCTTTTAGTTAACCGACATTACTCGTCACAAACTCTCTTGCGTTCGGGTTATCTTGGATTTCCATTTCATTCTCAATGGATTTGCAATGCTCAAAGAGAAGTGCCGACGTAACAATACTAGGGACGCAACCGCATTATCAATTCTTTGATCTCCTCTATATACCACAGGTCTGTTGTAAATATTGAATAGCAGCTGGTTCCTTAGTAAAGAATTCGGAAGACATACGACAATTGTTGTTTTCGATAGCTTCTTTATGAGCAGTTTCGTCTCCGGGAAGACGGTCGACATTATGTTAACTTGGAAATGTAAGCTTATCAAGGACATATTTATATGAAGATAAACAGCCATAAAATAATAAAAAAATCAAGAAAAATAAAAAGACTTCAATTCATTAACGAGAGAAAGGAGTTTTAAGAAACTCTCACATGGCGACTTATTCTGAAAATGAATAGAAAACATTCCTTAAATGGTTATTACAGTAGACCCGATTTTAGTATGTCCGTCTGTCCGTGCGTCTGTCTTCCTGTCGTGGTAAACATTGCTTTTGACGCAAAAATTAAGTGTTCCGTTCCACATCTGGTGAAAACACTAAGAAATATAGACTGCAGTTGAAATTGGGCCAAACCGGTCCAAGGGTACGCTGATAGTACAACTTAACATGAGGGCACTTCTGTTTTGAAAGGTGGACAAAAAATCGATTTTGTGCTTATATTTTATGGGTGGTCTTGCAGCACCTGGACACAAATTGGCCACGCCTACTCAATATTATCGAATAATGAAATTTTCTTATTTTGTCAAAACAGTTTGCAGCCCTCAGAAAGAAACTTCAGAGACG
This sequence comes from Glossina pallidipes, assembly GCA_000688715.1. Classification (NCBI taxonomy): domain Eukaryota; kingdom Metazoa; phylum Arthropoda; class Insecta; order Diptera; family Glossinidae; genus Glossina; species Glossina pallidipes. The sequence goes on from KK500037.1 coordinate 216,114, forward strand.
ATGTAAAGCCTTTATGTTGTTGATTAGTATCAAACCGTTTTAGATATGCTTGTCAGTCCATCTCATTATTTGTCTTCTTAATTGCTCGGGCAAACGTATTCATGATCGCAAAACTGCGAATATATGCTTCAGACACATGATAAAAAATTCCCATTTTTATTCTACATAGATGGAAAAAATTAGCTACACCCACTTAACATTGTAAAGAATTGAAAATTAATTTTTTGCTCTTTTTTAATTTCCAATTGTTGTTTCATATTCTTGCTGTCAGAATAGCCTCACTTTCCACTCCGTTACAAACACCGCCAATGAATCCAAGATAAATACCATACGATAGTGCTTTGCTAGCTGCCTGGTTCAATGTCTGAGATATGGAAAATTACGAAACATAGGTAAACGAAAATGCATGTGCTCTTAATTGCAAGTATATTTATTTGGTTTGGCTAAATTATTGTAAGTTATTACGATATTAACATTAAAACAGATACTAGTTGTGGTTGTCTATCTAAAATTATTCCCATAAACCATAGCACTAATTAGACGAATAAGGAGAGAGAACTCTAAAGATATTTTAATCTGAAATATTATTTATGCCCTATGCAGAAAAGCATTCGTCCATAGCCAAAGTGGAATTTTAAATAGACAGAGTAGACGACATGGTGACGAAGCGTCGTTTTAGCGGTAGCAACGTACAGATAAACTCTGTTCGAAGCCAAACGTTGAACGGCTTTTTCGCTTTGAAAATATGCCTAAGTAAACTTTTTCATTTTTCTTGCCACAACTGCCACAAATGGCAAATGTGTGTATGTAAGGCAAATGATCGCTTTACGCATGCGTATGTTCATTGCTTCAATGTAACCTCTACGTGTATGTAAATTAACGAATGGTTTGGTTGGTTGGTTGGAATGTCTGACTTGCAGTGATCCATAGCGATTTTAATCGTCATAACTGGCATGAGGGTTGCTTTCAGATTTTATTTCTCATTTCATTATTCCTATTTTATCTTTTGTAAAGTAGTCTTCGTATGTGCGCCGTTTTCTTTTCTTTCGCCTCATCATAAAGTCTAATGCCATTAATCCTTTCAAGTTTTCAGATTTAATATTAATTTGCATACAATTTTATATTTTTATTTTTTTTGACTGATTTGTTTTTTTTTTTTTTATATTTTTTTACGGCAATTATTATATATTATGTAATAAGTAATAAATCAATGAAAAATGAAAGAAATGAATAGAAATCGGGAAAATAAATAAATAAAATATATGCAATAAATTAGATAAAAGAAACAGATAAAAAACCTATAGTGGGATATGGCTGACCATTAGATACCCTACACCACTTCTTTCAATATAACAGTTATTCATATAGCGAATTTTCAATATGAGATGTTGATATGGAAAACGATCGAAAGGGTGATCCAATCCGAATCATATTCAATAACGCCCATCCTTGAGTCGAAAAACATCGGTATACCAAATATTCTTAAAATATCTAAACAATTGCGGCCAGCAGCTTTAACAGAAAAAAACAAGACAGAGAGACTTAACTTAAATTGATTCAAAAGGTGAGTCTGAATCGAACAGTATAATAAAAGGCGCGGCGTGCGGCTTGCGTCTATTTTAAGTCCTTTTGGGTATTTGCATGCATTAGCAAAAACTTAATAGGGTATAGGGTATAGCAAGGAATGTGGGGTATAACAATATACATATGTAAATAAACTAAACCAAGCAACGAGATAAATGTATAAAATTTCAAAATAAATAAATGAAACAAAAACATAAATAAGTTAATAAAACAAAAAAATATATAAAATAATTGATATATGTATGCAATATATGAACAAATCTGTGTGTTAAGTAAAATAAAAAGATGATTAAAAAATCACGAAATAAATTATAAAAATTAAACAAATAAGATAAAGGGTTTAATAATACAAGCACCGAGAATATATGTGAATTAAATAAAGCAAATAAAAAATAATAAAATTTAAATTTAAAAAAAAAGTTAATCAATTTTTCAAGTTTTTAACCCAAAAAATTTCCAAATTTTCGCCATTAACTTTCGATTGCCATCACGCCCAGTATTGCTGATTATTCAAAAAGGCGAAAAATAACCCTGTAAAGGTGTTCTGGTAGTCACAATACCCATGAGCATCGGCGTAATATGGACTGTATCGTGCTTATGTGTAGGCATAAATATATCGAGGGTAAGTGTACTACAGCGCTAAAAGAGATAATGTTCTCTTTAACAGGATCACAAGACTTTGTCACCGTTCCCACCCATTTGTCCTATATCGCACAACACATCACACTGCGATTCGTCATGCTTTAAGCACACTGCACGCCTCCGGGACAATCTACCACCAGAGGATTTTCCTAACGTGCCTGATGTATCCGCTTTTAAGCCATACGTCGACAAACCCTACTCCTTCCGTCCTTCGTTCTTTACCTATAACCCTTCCTGGCCCATCCATCATGCTCGCGCTTATAGGGTAGAGACACATCGTCTGAGTAGCTGGCCATACAGAAAACAGATTTTTTAAATAATTTCTTGCCCTTCCGGTGTTTTTTTGGATTAAAGAACGAGCGCTTCATATTTATAGTTTTGTATTTATTGAAATACGTAAAGCGTTTGGTTGCTTTTCAAATATTTTAAATATGAGAGGAGCCTGCAGTCAATATTAAATTAAGACCTGCTTTTGAAGGGAATTTATCACAAAAAACTTTATTTTATTTATTTTTTGCATATTACTCTGCATTTTCTTATTCAATTTTTTTTTTTTGTTTTTTTTTTTTTGTCGAGATATCATTCTTTAAGCCATGTTAACATTTTTTATCCGTTGTTTTACACAAGAAACATAATGCGAAATCAAGTTGAATCCCTTTTACGTTTCTATTGAAAATTTATGCCATTATTGTCACTAAATAAACGATCAAATGGCAATTTGGAAGAACAAAATAAAATAAAAAACTTTTTCCCGCTGCAAGACAAAAAAGAAGCAGAAGCAGAAGAAGACGAAGACGAAGACGAAGAAAAAGAAGAACGCAGTATTAAATCACCTCCTCGCGTACTTCTACTCTCACCCACTATATATATATATATATATATATATATATATATATATATATCGTCGTTTATTGTGATATTTAAGAAAATTTTCAATTTGTGGCACCGGGTTTTTTAAACTTTTTTGCAGTGAAGAGAAAAAAGCAAAAAAAAACCCTTTTCTTTTGCAACTATGTGTGTGCGTGCGTCAGTTCAATACAACCCTTGCTTTTCAATAACTTGTCTTCATATTTAACGGTTGAAATAGCGACACTAAATAACAATAACAACATGAAATAAAAAAGTAAAAGTTCTCGTTACAAAAAACAAAAAGCAAAAAAAAAAAAAACATAAGGAAAAGAAAAGAAAAACGAGACGTTTGTTTAAAATGAAATTTGGCGTCTTAAATTATGAGTTCTTTTTTTTTTTTCCTTCTCGGTATGCACGCTTGACATTCCCCAAGGAATTTCGAAAATTTTTGTTTACAAACTTTTCGACAAGTGTAAAGTTCGGCTGTTTTCTCTTGTATTTGGGGTTTAATATACAGGATTCAGATAATACACAGAAAGAGCACAAGGGAACGCAAAAAAACCGGCGAAAACAGAGCCAGGGTAAGTAAGAGCGCGCGAGAGAGAAAGGGAAAAGGCATGCAAAAAAAAAAATAAAAAAAAAAAATTGATTTCTTGGCCTGAAATTTATATTTGCAATAACTGCTATTTGACATCGTTGACAGTTGAATATATGGTTGACATTTCATTTTTGATGTCTCAATTTGTTTACGAGCATAATAAAGAAAACTTGTAATTGCAGGCATTCCACAAAAAAATTCAACACACACACACATATATACATATATATATATATATATAAAAATAAAGTGACAGAAGAAAAGTTCATTCCCAGATCAGAAAATAAAACATTATTATTAATATTATATATTGTTTTGAATAAAATTTTGTAAAATTCATCATTTTCATGAATTTATAAAACAAAGTAAGCAATAATGACAAACCTCTTCAACCTATAAACTTGACTGTGCCAACAGTCTCAATAATTGAAGATTAAATAAAACGAAACAAAAAAATTTCAAAAATATTTAGCGATCATTATGTATTTAATTAAAAAATGTTATAAAAAAAAAAGAAAAAAAAATGTAAAAAAAATCTCTCAAGAATTTTTCCCCAAACTATTTTAAATAAATGAGTCAACGATATAAGTAAATGTTTGGCAACCGTGATAAGATAGATCATGCCGAGGTTAACTTATAGTGGCTCTGATAAGTAAAACAGAAACCAACCTATAGTATTGCTTATGAATTTTCCTAGTAGGAACATTGGATCTGGTCACTCAATAATTCCATTAATCAAATTTATTAGGAAGAAAATACTAGGAATAAATCTACGCTCTTCGGAAGGTCACACATTGTAAGTGAAAGTAAGTAATGGAGTTAATGGATTTCAGTTGAAATGCTTTACGTCAAATAACAGAAATGGTTTTTAAATCATTTCAATAAATTCTAAATAGGGACGATTCCGTTGGGCATCTTAGCAAGTCCATGAAAAGGCGACATAAGCATAATCGAATTTCTTCGATTAACTTCCAACGTTGTTTAGTAGTGTTCAGCAAGCGGCAGGACCTCGTTATTAAGAGATGAATTCACTAATTCGGCGTTAGCCCCATTATCTTAGCTGATCGAGGTGCTTTTTTGATATACAAAATTTTTTTGCATTTCTTAAGTCTTTAAACAGAATTAGAATTAACTGATCATCAGGCATCATTTAATCAGTGTTGTGTCAATAATTCTAAGGGCAATGCTTTTAATTGTCATTCAGTTCGTTTTGGTTTAGCTATAGAAAGGTGTCCATCGATATCTCTAGCAAAAAGAATTGGAATAGTTTCAAGGTCATAAGGTTTGAGGAACACTGAAAAATTGTTGGATGAGAAATGATTAAAAAATGTATTAAAGACTCTATTACGTTGAAGTAAGTCCGTTACTTTTGGGTTTCTAGGAAGAGTGACTTTTTTACTAAAAAGCAAAATGAATTCAATGTCGTTTGTGTGACCTTTTCGTTAAACGTACCTAACTTTATTACTTATCATGTTAATTGATAATAAATTAAAAGGACATTTAATTCAATAACTTTGTATATTTGTCTTTTTCTTTTTATTTTTAATTTTCATCTTATCATGATTTTCTATTTTTAAATAATTTACTGTGCAACAAGCGGTAAACCGCATTTATACGCTTACGAAGAAAATTGCTTATGCTGCTGCATAAGTTCATAAGTGTTGATGATTGCATTAAAGCTGGCAATGATGATCATAATGACAATAATGATGATGATGATGATGACGATTATAACGCACTGTTAAAATTCCATATGTTAAAAGTGCAGCGAGTGCCATCATAGTTTAAGCATGTTTCATGTCATTTATTACTTGACACTTGTTATTGCTGTTGTTGTTGTTGTTGTTGTTGTTGTTGATGCTCTTGTTTTGTTATTGTTGTTGTTTTTGTTATTATTATTATTGAAATGAATTATTTGTGGCTCAATCTTAGTTAGTCTGCACAAAGGCAACGGGTAAGGAGAGAGATAGAAAAGCATAAAAAACTACTTGACTTTATTTGTTTATTTTGGCGTCTCTTGCAAAAAATGAGTTTTTTTTTTTGTGTTTTGAAGAAAATGAAATCAAATAAAAGGCAGAATTTCATTAAGTTTTTTTTTTTTTTGTTCTTGTTCTTGTTTTAGTTTGTTTTTAAATGCAACACTTTCGAGACACAAACATGCCTTCATATATATATTTATAAATATGTTGGCACGTAGGTGTTAAAAAGAATTTTTGAATTATATATGTACTTGTATCTCCGCTTATACACGCACACATACACATACACATACACACTCACACAGAGAGTCATTCTCACTTATATTCAAAGAGTTGTATAAAATTTACGGGCACACTTAGTGTATACCAGCAGTATTTAGCGTCTAATGTTTGTTTTGATACCCTCCGCCACAAGATATTAAGGCTACTTCTATACATATTGTTTGTTACATTGTTTGCATCTCTTTCAGGACGAGTAAGCAAGAAAAAAAAGCAAAACAAGAAGCAGAATTAAGTAAATAAATAGAAAAGAAGAAAAGCTAAGTCCACTGCCCATCTTTTCAGTTTGCTTTATGTCTGTTGGCAATTAATTCACAAAAAATTTTCGTACAGATGGTTTGCGTAGGGTATTTGAAATTATCTCAGAATCAAATAACGTTTTCTCACTTTTTTTGTTTTTTGTTTGTAAGCGAGTCGTCATGATTATTAACTGGATGGATTTTCGTTGTTGTATCACTAGCCGCATTAGCTATTATCTACGATGCAAAAAAAAAGAAATATATATATATATATATATATGTAAAGAGGGAAAATAAAGCAAAAGACAATACTAATACAAAAGAGTTGATAGCAATGACGTCTTCATGTATTTATTTGTTTATTTGGCGATTATTGAAGACATCCTGTGTATATTTTGCATTCTGTTAGTGCGCCCGTGTGCTGGTGTGCGTGTGAGTTTATTTTATTTATATAAATATATTATATATATATATATATATATATATATATATATATATTGTTAACTGAGCGCGCAGCATTTCGCTCTTAGTTTGCTTTTATGAGTGTGTGCAAGTGTTTCTATATTATTTGTACTAGAGATGCATAGATTTCTTCTATATATTGTTGTTCAAGTGGTTTTAGTTTATTTGTTTTGATTCTTTTTTTTGTTTTTTTTGTTTTTGTTTGTTTCAGATTTTTTAGCTTGAAACTTATGCATGTGCAAAGATTTGTAGCTCATGAAAAGTGATTTAATTTATGGTTTTGCATTCATGATGTATGACAAGAAGAATGTGCATACAAGCAAGCGAACAAATAAATGAGCGAACGACTTGATTTCAATAATCAAGACGATTTTATGGTCATATGCCTTTGTCTGTATCTATGTATGTATGCGATTTACATAGCTGGCGAATGTTTGCATTTAATGATTAAATGGATTTTAATACAATGAAATGGGTCATAAGTTTAACACGTAGATAATCAAAAGTTATAACAACACTAATTAATGATGTCTGTCTATCTATCCATCCGTCTGTTTGCTGAAAGTAAACTTCAAAAATGCATAAAATAGAAAATTATATTATTATCGTTATTATAATTATAATTATAATTATTATTGTTATTATTTATTTATTTACCTTTTTGAACCGAGTTATGAATAAGGAATTTTTTTTTTTTTTTTTTTTTGGTTTAAATCGCTCTGGTAAGAATTGAGAATTCAATTAAAAGTATTTAATTAATGTTACGAATTTATTTATTTAAATTTCGACGTTAATTGGCCCGACGGAAAGTTATTTCACTATATTAATGTAATGAGGGAATAACAATTATTTATTTTATGAACACATTTAGATAGTAATTTTGCTTTTAATTAATATTTTGTGCTACATATATATATATATATATATATATATATATATATATATATATATATATATATATATATATATATATATATGTACATACATACGTAAATGTATATGTATGTATATATATATACGGAGAAGGACCGAAAGTGTTCGTAAATTATAATGCTTGAGAACTTCGAAATAATATTTTGCGGTTTATTAACAATTTTTTTTTTTTTATATTTAACAACTGAGTTCAAGTGAAAAATAAAAAACAAGAAATAAAAAAAAAGTAATAATAAACTTGACAAAAATTATAACTTAATAATAAAGACAAACTTATAAAAGCCAATTAAAGCACTTACGCATAAATACACCAAAATTAAGTGAAATAAAATACAAAAAAAAAAAAATAAAAGAAACTAATAAAAAAACAAAATGTAGAGTGACATTAAAATCAAATAAACGCCATAAGTAAAAAAAAAAAACCAAAATTATCTTCAAAAACTAAGGAAATTATCTTGAATGGCTATCATCAAATATAGGAAATTGCGCAGTAGCTTTTTTTTTTTTTTTCTTTATCAAATCGTTCATAGCTTTGTTATACTTTTAGTGTCGAGATATGCTTCAAATCTTAAATTCTCGACGCATTCTCTTCCAATATTCAGAAGTTTTTCCACATTATCTCAGCCTGTTTGCTTAGCTTTCGTCGAATCTAATCGTGAGTATAGCTTTGTCCATTTCGTCCGCTATTAAACCTGATCAGCGATTGATTTAACTTAAGAAGTTATGCATACTTTGTGAACTCTTTGTATTTTTGCCTTTTCTAACTTTGACATGCGGTAGTACATTTTAAATGAAGTTAAGAGTGAATTTTTCGAAAGCAAACGTAAAGCCGTCTCGGACGTAATTTCAGCGCCGTGGATAACTTGGTGGCTATTGGTTGTGTGAATGTGACTCAGCTTTAGTTTTTATTGTCAAAATAAAACACATTTGATTGTTTGTAGAGTGAAAGCAGTATTTATATAAAACTAAACCTTTTTTTACCTTTCGCATAATTGCTGGACTATCTTTCTCCCTCTCTTTCTGTTGCTCTCTTCTTCCCTCTCTCTGAAAAGTTGCCGCCCTTTCGGGAAAACAAGCAATGATCTATGGAAACCTGTCCTTTTCGGGAGAATCTCTATCGATAACAGCGGGGAGAGTGCTTTCCTAGGTTGGAATTGTAACAATTTTCTGAACTGCTTTTGCTGTGTGGGAGCCAGTTTATTCATATTGAAACCTCATGTTCTGGTTCCACTTGCATCAGTTGCTGTTGATTTCTGTCTCCAGCGACGATTTTATTCTGTTGGAAAAGCCTTAATATATCGTACCTAGATGATGCCCCCCGATCGTTCCCAATGTCGTTATTAACGGTTCGATTAGTCTGCATCATGATTATTTGATCTTTAGTTATCGCCAGTCGGAGGGATCCAGCAGCGTTATCCAGAGTGACTATAACTTCCCTCAAATGGCATCTTTTTTTTTCTTTGGCAGACAAATACACCTGTTTTAAGTTCCAAAGGATCATGTTGTATACATATTAGAGCGATAATCTATACAGTTGCATATAGTTTAAAGAGAGCACCCTACTTACTTACACTCTCTCCCAGAGAAAAGTGCCAATAGAATAGTTTTTACTCAAAATTAATCGAAACATGATGTAACCACGCCCATGTTCAAAGTGCTCAAAGTCATTAAATCAAGTGTATGGTACATAAATAGCCCATCAAATGCAAAAAAGAAATTTTTTCAAAATTGAAATTGAAAAAGATTTTGGGGCCTATTTGAAATTCAGTCCATGCTTCAGTTCCCTTCTTTCATAAATTAAAATTTATCGATTCTACGATCGATTTTAGAACGACTCATTTCAAGAAGAAAAATAACGACACACTTCAAATCCATGTCAATTGTTTAAAATCACTTATTCAAAAGCGTCGACCGTCAAATGTCGCTAAATATTTTCAGAAAATTTTCACTTTCATATTCTAATATAAATGCACAACTTACGTTGCGTAACGGGCACCGTTTCGCTTTTGAAAAATCTGGAGAATAGTCTTGTGAATATGTTTTAAGACTTTAAAGCATATGTAGCAGCCTGCGCATTAAAGCGGGATGCCATCGTAATAGCTTGAAAAAGAAAAAACGTTTTTTTTCTTGCAACTTTTTTGAAATCGTAAGAAAGCTACGAGGGATAAGTGTTTGTAATATTCACTTTGGAAAAATATTAAGAAAAAAAAGAAGTAGCCTTGGAGCCATATTCGCCAGGATTTGAGTCTCAAAACTTTGATCTACACAAATAACTACTATTCGTACGGGAGGGTGTATTAAAAATATTGAGTTTTGTGAGCTTTTGCTGTTAGAATACATTTTTTATAACAATTTTCCATTGGTTTGAGTTCTCCAAACCGAACACGAACCTGACTCATTCGCGCAACGCGAATTCATAATCAACTCCCAAATCTTTATCGTAGAATTTTAATTTGTTTGCAGAATCATTAAAAGCCTTTGAACCGGCCTCAGTCTTACCGTCGTCTCAATGCAGCCAATTTGTCAGTTTTTTGAGTTTGTTTGAAAATGTGCTTTCAAAGGGATCTAACTGTAACTTCCCAGAAGTTATTACGTTGGCACGAGAACGTTTTAGGAGAAGCTTGACATTGCTAGCAACAAGTTTCTCTTTGGACGCAATAAAAAGAGAAATTCCTAAAAAGCTTTACAGCGGCCTCGCCCCCTTTTAAATATTTATATTTACTTATATTTATATATTTTTTTTGTAATAATTATTAACTTTTAATAACAATAATAACAATAATATTTATATTCATAGGTTTTTTTTGACATAAATATACTCTGCTTGTGCATGTATGCGTACATGTTCACTGCTAACGAGAACAAACCCTCCTTTTCATGTATAACTGTTGTGAATATTTTTTTTTATATTTCAAGCGCAATTCTTAACGAATTTAATTTACGAGTTCATATTATTAAAAGCAGCATATGTGAACTGTAGTGTGCGTATATAGACCAATTACCAAAAGCCTCTTTCTCTCTCTCTCTCTCTCGCTCTCGCCTGCCTTTTTAGGCACACACGTTTTCTTCCGCAGAACGTGAAGAAAAAAGAAAAGAAGAGAAGAAAAGAAAAGCTTGTAAAATTTTAACTTACAACTGACTTACTTTAATATTAACATTAATATATATGTGTGTATGTATTTGCATATGTGTAATGTGCGAATAAGGAACGGAAAAGTCAAAACGTTAAAAAGATATAATTTCTATGCAAACTATTGTTTGATTAGCATAAAAGCGAATAATCTAAACCGTCATAGTCGAGTTTGTATTCGAAATTAATTTACAATAAATAAGAATAAGAATAAGAAGACTTGTGTTTTTTTCATCTCTTCTCTCTTTTTTTTTTATGTATTGCTTTTCCTCATCACATCACACGGTCATTCGAGTGTCGATTGTGTCTTAAGCTATGAATTTCGTTATTATTAACCTGATTGTGTAGCATAAGCATGATTGCTTGCTGTTGGTTGGTTGGCTATTAGTTTGCTTCTCGTATTAGCGAAAGCGTGCATCGACGAGTTCGATATCGTGAGATGACTTGGAATTTTCTATTGCATACTAACAGCACTGTTATTGATACGGGGAGGTTAGGAGGTGAAAGATTTTAATAATGGCCTACCAACGCCACCACATATATGTTAGGTATAGAAAAAAAAAAATTTTGATTTTTTTTAAAGTTTTCTATTGTACCTACGCGCGCACACACACACACAACATGTCGATGATCATACTGTCTCTCTCTCTCTCTCTCTCTCTCTCTCTCTCTCTCTCTCTTTCGTTGTCATAATGGAAATATATTTTAATAAATATAGAATAGACATGTGTGTGTTTTCGTCGCAAAACATATATAATGTCAGGTCATTTCGTAGCACCCTTTAGAGTGCAATTTACTCATGTATGAGTTCGTGTTACCATATTATGGATAAGAAATTTTTTTTTTTTTGGATACAGTTTGTATGTGCACTCATACCAAGTGGTTTCGTTTCTTATTTTTCACCTGCCCAATATAAAAATGACTTAAATTTGAATATTTATTATCAAATTACGTTAACGGAATTTTATTTTACTCATTTTCATTTTCACATGTTCATATATCGTGTGTGTGTGTGTGTATGTGTGTGACCAATGCCAAGTTTCTATTCCTCTAGATACAAAGTAAAATAAATGTACATTTATGTAATGTGGTATTCTCTTTAAGTATGTATGTGTGTGTGTGTGTGTGTGTGTGTGTGTGTGTGCGCTTTAAGGAAATTAAATTTATAGCTTTGTATTAATACCAATGAAATGTAATTAAGGAATATATGTATGTGCATATTTCGGTGAATAAGCGAGTGTATCCATGAACATGTATATATATATTAGGGAATTACTTAATGAACGTTTTTTGTTAAATTTCGTTTTGAATGCATACACATATATAAACACAATATATATACATACATATATATATATATTATATCATACATTCCAGTGAGGGTTTACTTTTAGATCTAAAGTATAGATACGTTTAATGTATATAAAATTAATACTAGGCAAGCCAGAAAACTATATGCGTCTAGAGCGAATTCTGAATACCCAACAATTGCTAGTAATGAGAATCGAATTTAAATGAAGAAAGAAGAAAAACCCAAATCAAAATGCCCAGGGGGCAAGAACCAATGTTTGTAATGAAAAAAGGAGAAAAAAAAAAACAACAGATTGGTCTATATATATACATCACTTATATTACTTTCCTTTTATTTGAAACTAAAAAGAAAGCCTTCGTCTGATAACTGTATATATATACATATATAGGAAAATCAATCGACTTTTCGACAAAAGGGATCCCTTGCAGGAAGTCACTTCGCCCTTTTCTTGAATTCTTGACATCGTGGGGCCTCTGATATGTATGTCTCGTTGTCACAACTTAAATGATCAACATTAATGTAAGGCCGTCTTCCGGTGGAGAATCCAAGAATTACAAGCTTATTCACTTCATTGTTATCGATTAAATAAGTTCGAGAGTAGATTATTTAAAAGAAAAAAACTTGGGCTTAAGTTCTTCTTCTTTACTTATTATTTTTTTTTTTTCCTATATGCTCATTCGTTTCGCTCTTTCTTTGGCGCAAAGTCATTGAAGGATAAATTAATTTAATATGCCCTTATATGTAATGTTTGTTACACTATTATATTAATTCGTTAACTACACGCGATTCTCGATATTTACATATGTGCCTAAATGACTAACTAACTAACTAACTAACTGACTGACTGACTGACTGACTGACTGACTGACATGCATTATTGTGAAAAGCAACTTTCCCTTTAGATGTCAAATGTCAAAAAATCGAAAAATTAACATTCTTCAACTACATAGAAATATCATTGGAAAACATCGTTCCATTATATTATACTCCCACCATTCCTGCCACCACTACGTCGTTACCCTACCCTTACATATTTGTCGTCATTGTTTATTACAATTTAAATAAAAAATTTATGACAATACGACATTATCGAAAGTTGATGAACTATCTACGTGTGTGCAAGTGTTCTTTGAAAATATTAAAAAAACACAAAAAAAAAAAAAATATATTAATGTATACTGCATGACTGACATACGAGCATACATAATATATTTTATGAATAAATGAATTGCATGCTTATATACATATATATATACATATATATGCCATACATGTAGAATAAAAGGGCAGCTGAAATATTTCATTAACTGCAGGAGGGAAGACTATATAGGGGGGGGGGACTGGATATTTAAAATACAAATTAAGTTATTTATTTAAGAAGAAGAACTGACTTTAATACCAATGAAAGAAGAAATTATTTGGCCTCGAATCTCTTATACACTCAATCAGCAATTGTTGCTCGTCTTGTTATCGTCACAAACATATACACAATATATATCTTATCTTTTTTCTTTTTTGTTTTCCTATTTAAAATATAACCGCATATGACGGTACTCTTAGCTTCTACAGCTGCTGGCTAATACATGTAATCGTTCTATTACTTAACATACGTAACATGACACATATGTTGACTGTTCTTGCACAGATTTATTGGATCATAGGTAAGTTTAGCATCCAAATGCACAGCAATAGATGAGCGGAAAAGTGCGTTGCGTTCCAGACGCATTTTTCTTTCATTTCAAATGAATTTTTGTTCAAACACACACACATACAGTTGACGCCATCACGGTAATACTTCTGCGATATTGGACAGAAAAATGAATAACTGAATCAAGTGATTTTCCTAGACATCGTTTGAAGTTGATTTTTCTCCCCCCAACCCCTTCAGAGAGAATTGCCGAGAAGTCGGCAAGGAACGAAAGAAATTATATTCGAACGGATTAAGGTCCGGACTATATAGTGGATTAGCGAGTCACTAAAGAAAGACGCGCTCAACTTCCATTTTTATTTAATGAAACAAAAAAAAAAAAAACTAAAGGTACTCTGACTAAAGTGTTATTAGACTAAAGAAATTTTATGCTTTGTAGCCTTAGTTTCAATGGATGGATGAACTGATTAATATTCCAAGTAATTTATAAGATTTTGCTTTCTAGGCCTCACAAGCAAATATTCGAGAATTCGATTTGGCTACGTAATCGTGCTGTAATGATTACACGAAAACGTAGTTTTTAGTAGAAATGTTTCTTTTTTACCTGACAGATAAGAGAGATGAAATTTATGCTTTTCATGAGAGTCTGTATTTACTTTCTTTTTGTTTGTTATTTTATTTGATGAGCAAACCCGGAAGTTAAGAAAACTTAATTATATGAATTCTCGAGATCTTCGCTTAACTTGCTTCAATGTTTTACCGTTCAACGTTTTACTCGCTTTTTTTCTTTTTTTTTTTCTGAATATTAGTTTATTGTACTATAAATATTCAGAAAACAAAAAACATATATATATATATATATATATATATATGTGTGTGTGTGTGTGTATGTATATATATATAAATGCGTAAAATAAATAAATAAATTAAACTCGGTGGTAGTGAACTTTATTTATTTTTTGATTTAAATTTTGTTCAGGCTGGGATATGTTGATGATGAGATGCCTGCTTATCTTGAAATATATCTTTAACATTCCCGCTTATAATCGATTCATGTTTGTGTGCATGTATTTGTCTTCAATTGTTAAATACTTTTTTTCCTTTATTCTACTTGCCAACTAAGAAGAATACATAAAAACTTTATCATTACGTTTGTAACACTGAGAGATAAATTCTTATAGGTTTCTTAAGAGTTATCTTTGAGGTTTTGCGTAAAACTATAAGTTATTCCGCTGTAGTGCACCCTACCGCCTTTTTGCGAGCTGGAGAAACTGAAGTGTTATGTCAAAAAAAAAAAAGAGCCAGATAAACCAAACGTTAGATTTCCCGCATAGTTCCAAGGAAAGTGTTCTTAAATCGTGACCAATGATGACCAATGTATACGATTCAACATCGGAATTACAAACATTGTCAGTGCAGCAGAGGGGAACGATTAACATAGACGATAAAATCGAACATCCCTGGCTGCTCGTCAGGAAACTGATATCAGTGACACAAAATATGTCAAAATTCAATGTGGATGCGAAATTTCATCACAACATTGACTCCCATATGGAAAAATGCGCCGGCGAAGCGTTAGCATCACTGGACAAAAATGCGCTACTGTCCCCGCGACAACGTATTATCTGTTTAAGCAGGAATTCAATTCTAATGGTGGTTCCAAAAAGTATATTCTTCAAGAGATCAGACAACTATACTTATATGTTGTAAGAAAAGTGGTACAAATATGTAGAGATAATAACGAAGAACACTTTGAATGCAAATTTTTGTTTTCTTCATAGAAAAATGTGATGAAACTTTATTTCTACACCCAATTCATTTGAGATTTCCAAAGATCCACATCTCGCTGCCCGGCTTTCTTGTTTAAACTCTCGAATTGCTACAAGTGAGGCAAAGATGTGAAATTTTTTATACTCTTAGGGTAAAAATCCATCAACATCTCGCAAATAGCTAAGAAGACGAAACCAAGGCAAACCAAATACGCAAGTTTTCTTTCTTCGCATTAAATTTGAAATTTTGGCAAAGACTTTACCTAGGCCCGGATGAAAGCAAGAAAAAAAAAACGAAGATTAAATGTCTACAAGTATGACAAAGCTTTGCTTATTTTGCTTAGTAGTAGCACGGCTTGAGAAACTTGTAGATATTTAAAATTCTTAAAGCGAGTACGATTCTTGTGCTGCTTTTATTTCCGTCTACCATTTGTTGCTCATGCTGTTTTATGTACGAAGGTTAGCTTTAAATGTGATCGTTTTGCATCGCATACGATCTTAATTTCTTGGTACTAGACCTGAGAATCGTTGCTGATCTAGCTATCGTTTATTATTATTGTTGTTCTTGTTGTTGTTGTTGTGCAATTCTTAATCATACTTTTATAAATATTGTACAAGTAACCATTTTCGTCGCAATTAACAAAAGTGTTTTGCAGTCAGTGAGGTGAGGTGAGGTGAGGTGGTGGATGTATCCAAGATTTGCCCTAAAGCGAATGTAATTTTCTTATTATTATTATTATTGTAATTTTTTTTTTTTGTTTTTTTCTTTTTCTATACTGTTATCGAACATATTTTCAGTAGTACTTAATTTATTTTCCGTTCATTCTATATATATATATATATATATATTTTTTTTCTTTTTGTTAACAGAGAGTGCTTGTTATGTTCAAACCCTTGTGACTCTTAATCATAATTTTTCATTGTTATAAAGCATATTGATGACGACGTTGTTATTTTTTCATTATTAAAAATGTAAACAGAATTCTATTTCATTTTCCAACATTAAATGAAAAAATAGCTAAAGGAGGGATTGTCAGTAATCGATTTATTATTCAATTCCTTGTGTTTTTTTTTTTTTTTTACAAAAAAAATAATGCGACTAACATCTTTCACTCCTTTGTATTTAATTCCTGTCGAATGACTTTGATAATCTTTATAATTTCTTCGTCAGCCGCTTAGTTCTACGCTTTACCATTCCATGATGAATCCTAAGACTCACACATTCCTTTGACTTTGAAAAAAAAAGGATTGATTGCTAAATAATACCAAGGATAGGTGCGATAGCGAAGATTATGATCGCTTTGAGGCTTGGTGTCCGACTTTTGACAGAGTGTATTTTTCATATATTTTCAGATCAAGGATACGTTATATGAATGTTTCCGTTCGTCCGGGTTAGAGCAAGCTTTAGATAACGCTTTAGAGATAACGCTTTACAGAGCGCTTTAAGCACTCAGTTGCAGTGCGGCTCCACAAGTACGCGTACTTAAGTACTTTCGCGCTATTTGATGCACACATCCATTACGAAACTCTCCTATCGACCGTGGCTTTGGATCGCTTGCAGGCAAGCTACTTTCAGTTACGACAAGTGACTATAAGAAGTAAGACTCGTTCGACAAAACGAATATATTTACGGAGCTGGAATAAATTAACTCAGTGTATATCATTTATCTCATCTTGTGACCCGCGGCACTGTGGTTCACTCTAACATCCTTGTTCGGTTGAAACTGATATTGAATGAACGGAATTTATAAGATCAGTTCATGGCGTGATTATTATGCGAAATGTTGTTCCTCTCTCTTTACTCTTCACTTTTTGTGTAATATTTTTTTCCCGTGTTATACTACCATCCGTGGATAGAATTGACAAAAGGTATCGCGATTTATGTCTTTTCGCTAAAGTAAATACGTATTCGCGATTGTCGCCGAAGTGGACACGTTAGACGATTGCAAAAGTTCGTGCTCTAAGTGTAGAGATTGTACGGTCTCGCTACCGAAATCAAGTCATCGCCAAATATTTTTCGATTTCCTTCATAAATTCGAAATCTTTCTCATTTATGTTGACTTAGACATAAAAAAACAGATGTAAATATGAAAAGTAAAGTTCAGGGGAGTGCGATGGAGGCCGAAGGATCCATATTTTAATTGCCTTTAACTTTTGCAATATCATGTAAAGTTTCGTATTGTTGTTGTGAAATATGATGCACTGTCAGTTGAACTTATAGATCAAGGTACAAAGCGTGTTCCAGTTCCAGTCATAAATCGGGAACTATTGTCGAAATGTTTAGAATCGTCAACAATCCTTTCAACAAACCCTGCAATAGTGACGTGTGCACTTTTATTCACTAAAACATGTACAGAATCATTATTTATCCAGAAGGACGGAAGCACTCCAAATCCACATAACATAGCATGAGCTATCATTTTTTCCTCTCTCTGCAGCCGCCGCACCAACAAAAGTGCCTTCATCACCACACTATCCCGCTTCTCAAAGCTTATCGACGAGGTCCACCTTCGGAGGCAGGTCATTCTCTGAGTTCAGACACAGCGGACACGGACGTCATATGGGAGCGTGTCGGTGCGTTCTTTGATTATTATCCGCATACTGAAGCTAAATTAAGCTAAGTAAACTTTCTTTTGAAGGTTGTGCAGTTAATTATAGACGTGTCTGGGTATCCGTCACCTTGACGCAAGCTATAAAAATCGGACGCTTGCTTGTGCAATGCTCGTATGCAGCTATCAAACACTTTTGTTTCATCATATTGGAATTTTAGAAAGATACAGAGAGAGAGAGAGAGAGGGGGAGAGGGAGAGGGAGAGATAGGGAGGGAGAGAGGGAGAAGGAGAGAGGGAAACTAATTGTAGTTATTTTGTAAAATTGCGAATCAAATCAATTGCTTGCGTTTTACACGGAAGTGGGTCGTGGGGCTTGCAAATAATTGTGTTGACTATCGAACCAAACCTTCTAGAAGCGATGCATTGTTAACAACAATATTGATTAGCTCAAGATTTAAAATTTCTTAACTGCTGTTAATTACACTTGCCACCGCATTGCTTTCCTCGTCATTTTTGATCTGTGCAATTTACTTAGGAATAAAACAAATTAAAAAAAAAAAAACAAATTTTCGATATTTTTTCCTTTTGTTAAATTCCTAGGCTTGACCATATAATATTAGATATATGTTCATATCGGTGATGGTTAATTTATTGCAGCTTGTCGGGAGTGTGTTGCATTTGTTTTACGCGTACCTGCACGTGCACTTGAAAAGCACGAAGAACGGAAGTCGAAAGGCAATCGTCTTATAGAGCAATGTCTATACGATTTCGAATCCATATTTTTGATTGCTATGCAGAAAATGCAAAAAAAAAAAAAAAATCTTATAACATCTTCTCACTCGGTAATGAGTTAAGAGTGAGAGCAAGTGTAACAGCTTGAAGTGAGCTTGAAGGAATAAAATTTTCTTTATTCATTCAAATCAAACTGTGCTCCATATTACATCAACCTTACTTGCACTAAGGCCGATCTAATTGAGATATAATTATTGAAATTTCAAAAAAGTTCAAGAATATTTTTTTTTAATCTCTTTTTCTTCTTCCTCTTCTTTTTCTTCTTGTTCGTTTTGCCTTGGTTGCAGTTGGTGTTGTTATTGTAAATTGAACGAACTAACATTCGAATTTATTATTGGATAATGTACTGAATTAAATGGCAAAGACGGCGCGAGAAAACCGCGAAACTCCCCATTAACCACTGGCATGTCACATATATAGGAACTTGTATAAGCATTTAATTGCGGCAGGTGAGTTGGGTGAACTCATTCGTGACAGATTATAAGTAGCAGCAAGCAAGTCATTCAGTCAGCCAACGTTAATAGCTTCACATACGAACATGTATATACATATATATATATATACATATATATATATATATATATATTTTACAAGCTTCGCGCATTTACTTTTCACACATACATACATACATACATATATATTAATACATATATATATATTTCGTACTTAGATGAATTTATTTTAAAAGAATTCTTCCGCTTTTTTTTTGTTCGTTTTTTTTTTATTTACTTATTTTTTTTTTTTTTATATAGCCACCAGTGAAGAATGAGGATATGCAAGTTTTGTTATTATGTTTGTAACGTTCGTAGACACGTATCACAAATTTTACAAGCAATGTAAGAATTTCTACGTTTTTTGCGAAAAGCGGAAGATTCTTCGAATGCTAACAGCACTAATCATTTTTCTTTTTTCTAAGCATTTTTTCTAGATTTTCTTCTTTTTTTTTTTTGGGAAAATTTTAAAAGAAAAACATAAATATTTTTCGCTTGCAAATGAAACGGCGATACTCGATACTTGATGCTTAAGAGGGGGAAGGAGAAGGAATTGTAGCAACTGTGATGAAAATTTCGGATCGTTAGTTAGGATATCGATGTAAAATGAAGTTTTTTCATATTCGTTGATTAGCGTTGCTAAGTGGATTAGCGGATATCTAAGATTCGTTCCTAGAGGCGAAAATAATTTCTATTTATTGTTGTTTTCTTAATTTCTTTTTGTTTACAATCATTGTCAGTCGATCGCATGTTATGCGTAAACAAAATAACTGACAAGCAAGTGAAATTGTAATTGAAGTCTTTTTAATAACGCTTCCAAATTAAGTTTAAGTACACGTTACGTTACATTTGTTCATGTTTGCTTTATTGTTGTTTTATTTTGATTAATTTTTCGTTTTTATACTTTGTTTTTGTTTTGCTTTTTTTTTTTTTAATTTATTATAGTTGAGCGAATAAATTGTTCCTTGACTTTAAGCCGAAACAGATTTACCAGAAATATATATATATATATATATATATATATATATATATATATCTCGTATATATATATAAAAACTAATACTTGAGGGTTTAATGACTTTCGATGACAATTTAAATTCCAAACTAATTGACAAACGTAATTTTTATTAGTAAATATATATAATAAATAAATTTCTTCTTTCTCTTCTTTTTCATCTTCTATCTCACTTTTGCTTTAGTTTATGTAATTTTTTGTGTTTTTAGAAATTTGTGGCAAATTATTCGGAATTTACTTTAAATGTAATTTTGTTTATTTCCTCTTTAAAGGTTTCTTTTCATTTTTTTTAACTTAGTTTACGATAAGCTGGTTGGTTACCACTGTTAGGATTTCCATGAAAAATACATATAACGAATGAATGTCGTTGCTCTAAAAATCGTTAAAAGCCCATCATCATCAATGCGTTATTTCTCGATTTGCTGTTGTTGTTGTTGTTGCTGTTGCTGTTATTGCTGCAATTCATTTACAACATGATGTGTTGTTGTATTTGCTTGACGCAAAGGTGGTCATAAAAATTGATTTAATACACTTGCGGAGATAAAATTGTCTCACACCCGAAGGCCAGCAGTTCGGTCATTTCGAAAGTTAGTCATTTGTGATTAATACATACATACATACATACATATATTTATGTACAAATATAAAAATGTATGTGAGTGCGTGTGGGTACAAGCGGTAGATAGGTACGCGACCGCACTTAAATCGAACCGAATGGAATGGAGTGAAACGGTCAAAGCATAAAATATTGAGAAGACAAACAAACTCTCTATCGCCGTCATCAATCGAATAATAATGACAGAGAGAACTTAATGGTTGAAATTATTCATTCATTTGTACGTAAGATCTTCCTGACACGAATGCATACATATGCGTATATGTTATGTATTCCTTCGGTATTTCATTGATTTTTCAAACAAATGATGGACAAAAGATTTCTCAAATTTTTGCTAAAAATTCGTTTGCAAACACAACGAGAGCGGGCTATAATCTATGACATTATATTCTCATTCCTTATTTCACACATACATATACACTCGTAACTTCTTGTAAGTGATTTCTTAAAAAACAAAATTTAAAAAAATGGAAATTTACTTAAGGTCTAATGAATACATTATTGAAACAAATATTACTTATACGTACCCCTATGTGTATATAGGTCTCTGAGTATGCATTTGAACGTACATACGTACATATGTATGTATGCATGCATTATTTTTAATATTTTCTTGCCGAGTTCGAAAATTAATAATAGTAAGAAGTTCATGTTAAGCGAAGGCGCCCCCTCCCCTTTGTATGTTTATCTCTTTTTTAAGCATACCATGATCGTAAATGCAAAGCATACATACACATAAATAATTTCATTTATAAATTGAACGCAACGCGACGAGACTTTATGCTTCGCTGCACGAATGCATGCATTTCATTGAAGTTATGTATGATAGGTTCGTATGTGTGCGTTGCTTTCATTAACATTATTTAAAATTTAAAAAAATGTATTGAATAAAAATTAAAAAAAAAAAAAAAAAAAATAAACAGAAACAAACAAACAAAAATTTAGATTATTTTTCACTGATAAGGTTGAAAAATTATATGTACAAAGACCCTAACTAACATCTGATCATCATCATCGTCGTCATCGTCATCATCGTCATCATCATGATCGAAATTGCCAATAACAACAGTAGTGTCATTACTGTATATGAGTAAATGCTTTCGTATTGCAATTCCCCTTCAATTCTATTTGCAACGGTTTCGTGTTCTGATGGTCAAATGGTGGTTAAATAACTAAATTCCATTTTCATGTTAAGTTGCGGTCGATTTACGCAAAATGCTAAACAGCACAGTTCACATTCAACAGCATTTTTTCAATAGCGATCATTAGTTATTATATTAAAAGAGAAATAACAAAAAAAAAAAAAAAAAAAAGAAAAAAAAAAAAAGCAAAGGGAAAGGAAAGGGAACAGGGACACGATACTAATTCGAAATAAGTGAAATTGGTTAAGAAAACAAAAAAAAAGGTCTTCACTTATACGTATATAATTTATATAAGAAAAGTTTATTCATCAGCAGGCAGCTTGAAGATCAACTGAAGATAGATTGTCAGGTGCTAATGCGTAGTTTATGCGCGCTTACGAATAAATCAACAAAATGTCATTCGCGGTTAAACCTAAAAATATAAGTCGTTTTTGTTTTCTTTTTTTTTTTTTTTAATTTAATATTTTAAAAAAATTATTTTTTTTTTTTTACAATTTTCATTCTCGTTTAAAATGTCAAGTTCGTTAAAGTTTTCAATTAAAGTTTCTCGGAAAAACTCTGAAATATCAACGGCGTAGAGTCGCTTGTTTACATTTCTATACCTAGTTGGGTACGATACGTGTATAAAACACGTTCAAGCGCACGCACACATACGGACATATATATATATATATATATATATGTATATATATGTTGTATGTATGTATGCATACAAGCAAACATAGCCATATATGTAACACATACGCATACATATACATATGTGCATATACATATATATATGTACACATATAGTGATCATATTTTCTTTAAAAATTAATCCAAAAGTATGTGCTCTCTTCTTATTATTACTTTACTGTTTGTTTCCATGATTTTTGCGAGATTTTTATTGGCCTACGATGCTTTACGTTGCTAATCTAATTCTAAACATCAAAGTCACGTTGCGATTTTGCTCAGTCAGCCAAGAAGGCAGTCAACAAGGTATATGTAAGTGTGGTTAGTTAATAAAGCCTTTCGCATTCATTTCGTCAAAGTTGAAGTCGTGTTAGACTATTGTGTGCTATTGAAAGCCGCCTTAAAGTCATCATGTGTTAATCATCCTCATCCATTATCCGAATCCAATTTTAGTAAAACTTTTCATTCTTGATATGATTATAACATTACCGTTATTATTAATATTATTTCTATTACTATTATTATTATTATTATTATTATTATTATTATTATTATTATTATTGTTGTTTTTACCTCTTGCGTTTTCGTACAGTAGATGCAAGTCCATGTTTTTTTTAGTCGATCTTAAGGTAGTTCATTAAAACGTTGTGTTACTATGCATTCTACCTGTATACGTCGCTTTATATTTATTTCATAGTCAATGCTTTTTTTCGTTCGTTATTATTTATTTAAGTTTTTGTAACACGACTTAACTACAACAAAACAACACAACGATAACCAAAGTTAAAATTTTCCTTTCCTTGTGTGCATACACATGTGTGTGACAGACTGGCTTCATACCTTTGTGTATGCATATGCTTGTTAATAATATTAATTGTCACTTTGAATTCGTGTATGATATGTGAGCATTTGTTGATGTCTTAAGTTTATTTATTTATTTATTTATTTTTTATGTTCTTTTTTTTTTTTTTCTTTTTAAATTTTGAATAATAAATATTTAAAAAATGAGCAAAGCATTCGTAAGTTGCTTTGAAGTAAATAATGCCCACACACTCACACTTTTACGTTTAATATGCACGTATTATCTCTACTTGTTTTAATAATAAATACAGTGGGATCTGGTTTTATGCGCCCAATTTATGCCTTGAGAGGTTATCATCTTTGAGTGTCCACAGCACGGAAACAGCACTGATTAAATAATGTAATGTTTAGTGAGCTCTTCAGCGGGAGTCAAAAAAATTCATAATAAAATAAATGAAATAAAGGGAAGAACTTTTCTTTTTTATATGATGACTTAAGCAGATCTGATGTCTTGAGGCGAGAGTAATACGTTTCGAATACTTTAAAGGAGAAGGATCGATTGTTGTTTTGAAATCTTTGCTTGTTAGAAAAAGTTTTCCGTAGGATTGATTGATTCCTTTCTTTCATGCTTCCCAAAAGAGACGATCTTTTCCTCAGCTCACTTTCATTAACTTTGCTATAAATTTCTTTTTCACATACAAGCCCACGTTTATGATTCTCATCGCGTTATTAAATATTATTACAGTAATAATAATCGTTCGAGATGCAAGATGCAATACTTTAGTCTTGTAATTCGGAAATTGCGAATGTTTACATAACATCGGGAATATTTACTTTAAATTTTTTTTGTTTTTTTTTTTTTTTGACGACACATGTAAGCAAACCCAGCCACTTAAACATCTATTGCGTATAAAAGTAGATTCGACTGTATGTAGTTGTAAAGGAAATCAGAGTTCATCTCTTTAAGTTAGTAAAAGCAAAAGTAACAACAACATAACGCGTAGGCAACAATGTGCCTAGATTAACCGGCCAATCAAAATTTTGAAAGCCAGAGAATAACAGAGACGACAATAGCGATGACTTTTTCCGTTGTTCATTTATTTATTTTTATTTTGTATTTTTTTTTTTTTTTTTTTTTTTTCTACAATTAAAAAATAAAAAAAAATAAACGAAAATCAAAACCTTACGAATGAATGATTATAACAAATATGAATAATTTAGCATTTGACTCAGGAGAGCACGAGAAAAAAAAAAGAAGCGAAAAAAATGAAAAAAATAACTTTTTAAAAATGAGGCATCGGAATATATCTGTCGTTTTACTTAATTTAAACTTGAAATAAATAATAGTGCAA
>KK500037.1:241070-328706 GCA_000688715.1 Glossina pallidipes
AGACGACAATAGCGATGACTTTTTCCGTTGTTCATTTTTTTTTTTTTTTTTTTTTTTTTTTTTTTTTTTTTTTTTTTTTGCTTAAATATATATTAAATAAATCGCAGATGATCTCAGCCGCTTTGAGATCAATGATTAAAACAAATATGAATAATTTAGCATTTGACTCAGGAGAGCACGAGAAAAAAAAAAGAAGCGAAAAAAATGAAAAAAATAACTTTTTAAAAATGAGGCATCGGAATATATCTGTCGTTTTACTTAATTTAAACTTGAAATAAATAATAGTGCAATTAGTTTGGTTTGCTCTCTCTCTCTCTCTCTCTCTCTATCTCTATCTATCTATCTATATATCTATCTATATATGTGCCTCTTTCTTTCGCCTTTTCTTTCTTACAGATAACATGAACTCATTTGAGCACATTTTTCTAAACATATTTGCATGACTTCCGAACGGATTGATTGTTTGGTCAAGAACCTAAGAACGGAAACGATTTTCTAATAGATGTATTTATCCCATAACACCTTTGGTAAAGGAATTCTACAAATGCAAAAGTTTGGTTTGGTATCAAAATATTTTATTATTAACTGAACTAATTTGATATTGAAGTGCGTATTGTCGCGTAGGGCACGTTGTTTTCAAACAATTCAGACTAAAATTGGCCCAGAACTGATCAGCTAAGAGCTTTCTCGCATATGTATATGATGTATATACATGTGCGTGTCTGTCTGTCTGTCTGTCTGTCTGTCTGTGTGTGTATGTGTATGTGTGTGCACGCATACACGTGCTCAATTTTTTTTTTGAATATATGCGAAGCCCCTTTTTTTATTGGTGCTGAATAAATTGCATAATAAACAATAAAAATAAAATAAAATAAAATTAGTTAAGCATTACGGTGTGAAATTTCACACCAAACAACGAGCAAACAGCAGTTCTTTGAAAAATTTTCACCAAAGCAAATCAATCAACATGTAAATAAATTAAAAACGAACAAAACATATGAACAGACAAACACACAGAAAGCAGAAAGTGATCAAAACCCACGATAACAAGATCATGTGTTCACGTTTGTTAAACACAAGAGAAGCACACGTAATACCGGATGTAGAAAACCGAAAACTACTTACTTGTTTAGGTGTATATATGCACATGTGTGAGCGCGCGTGTGTGTGTGTCCGTAATATGTATTTGTGTTTATATATCTATTATGGCAAGCAATTGTCGACTGCGGTGGCAGGGCATGGTTTGGTCAGTCACTCAGTTAGTCAGTTAGTCACTCATTCATCCATTGGTTTAAATAATGATCATAAAAAGTCAATCAACAAAGGTCTTCCGTTTCTTTTACGAACAAATAATCATCGAATGGAACCAATAGTAATAAAAATGTTATTCTCTACAGGTTAAAGGAATTGACTGCTTTATCCATTGTACGTGTGTGTGTATGTATAATATATATATTTGAATTCAATTGAATTCAATTCAATTAAATTAAATTTGCATTTTCAACAAACAAACTATATTAAGCCAAACCAGAAACAAAAAGAAAAAAAAAACAAAACAAAAATGAAGAGAAACAAAACAAAAATAGAGTGGAAAAAATAATAAATGATTAAAAAAAAAAAAAAAATTTATTGTAATAAAATAATGATTGTCGGGGTATTATATTTTTCGGGTTACGCTACATTGATTCTCACACACATTTTTTTCGCTATATGTGTGCCTATCTAAACAACACAAAAAAAAAAAAAAAGAAACGAAAATGTGATCATAAATTTTATTAATTTTGAAATTGATAGGGAGCGAAAATATTTTTATGTAAATTTGAAAATTTCATTTACAACCAATTAGTGCGTTCAATGCACCGGAAAGATCAGCGGACAAGATCGCGCCAACAATATTGAAACATTAATGGTTTATGAAGCGAAGCTTTTCTCTCGAACAGGTGTAAATGAGTTGGCGTTTCTATTACGAGCGAAGCCACATAAAATTCCCCTAAATTCAAATAATTTGTGCTGAGCGCATTCCTACCAACGCGACCATTAAAGACATCTGAGTAAATTGTTTCTATATTCAGGGCAACAAGTAGAACGTATAGAAAGAAAATTGTGGTAAAGAACGTGTGTACGCGTTCTTGTAAATCAATCAAGCGGTCAATACGATTTATGTAAGCGCATATACACACACACACACACACACACACACACATATGTATACACACGCACATACATGTACGTGTGTATATATAATAGCAAAATACGAGTTCAATTAAAGAACCACTAATGCTGGTGGCAGTTTTCCCTCTTCGGGATAAACAACATAACTAAACACATTACAAACTTGAGGGTGACTTTAATATTAAAGTCTTCGTACTTATCAACGCACAGTAAGTGCATATCAATTCTGTTGTTGAGTTTGTAATGCCGCATTGTGAATTTCTGCATCAACGATTTCAGTTATTTTCCTTAACAAGTAACCGAATAATAATAAGCATCGATTTGAAAAAGCCATCAACTTGACGCTAAGCAAATATTCTGCAAATATATATATATATATAGAAATTTCAATCTATTACTTTAGGTTAGTCAGATAAAAAATTTCGAAATGTACGACATAAGATAAATATCAGTATTCTTCTCGGCTTCGCTTTTTGGGCAGCTTTTCATTATGAACCATTGGCTACTGGGCTTTCACGTGCATATAAATGCCGTTAATTAAGCGACACTATTATCTTGCGCATATGTATATGGAAAATATGGGAAAAACTTATTAATAACCGGTTCTTCATATTAAGGATCTTTCAATAAGAGGCGTGGTTTGAAATCAATCAACCGACAGTGCGATTATTTTACATGCTGCATGGAAGGTGTGCAACAGCCTATTGAAAATAAACACTGGGGCTACATTCATAACATCAATTTCAGGTCGAAAGAATCCAGTCAAGATTATTCAGTAAAGCAATTCATTCACTGTAACGTTCGAATCAGCAGCACTTTTAAGAAAATGTAACCCAACTGCAGCAGAGAGGTTGTTCAACCATTTTTCTTAGCTTTTCCAACATTCAGATGCTACTTGTAGCCAGATAGCCAGGTGGATGAAGAACGGTCTCATCGTTCAGAATAAGTTCATTTCAAGTTTTTCGAGCGTCTGTGTGAAATGACGCTTCTTGTTGAAAGACTCTAACTGCAGTTATGAAGTTATGGAATGTATACAGAAAAATGTTCCCTCAAAGACAAAATACAGGCGTGGCAAAACCTTTCACAAAACCATACCAAAAACTTTCTAAAAACATGGCTTCAAATTAGTCATCATACAGTGGGCTTTTTTTTGAAAAATTAATTTAAAAAATCTGGTTTCAATTTGTTTTCAAATCGGCCAAAAAGACCCCACATCTTAATTTGGAGAATCTTATTTTGACCGTTCAATTAAAATCGGAGTGGAATCGTATCGAATGAAAAAATCAAGGGAACCAGCAACACCGTGAACTCGAAAAAAAGCCTCAAATAATAATTTTAAAGAAACATCTGTTCGATCTTTAAACGCCGATGCTTGCACCGTACGATTGATGTCTTGACTTTGCCTATTTCTATGGGCCTGTTAGGATTGCCTTACAAAAATATTTCTCATCCCCAATCAATGTTTACCCCTCTTAAATTGTTCAATACGCTTAATATGCTTGGTATTACAAGCTCTACGGTTGCCCTTCGTGAAAGGACTGTTAATGCCAATAAAATTCATCGAATATCTTTAAAAAGGTTACATCATTTATTTTCTTCACGCTTGAATGTCAATATCAATCAATAAAATCTTACTTCATTCAGAATAGGAAATGATATGAAGAAAAAAAGAGAAGAAAATTGATTGTTTTTTTTTCACGATTCTTAAATTTGATATAATGTTTATGTATATATCTATATATATATATCTAAAGGCTGAATTTGTTTTGTAGTTAGTTTGTAGGCAGTGTGTCAGCCCACTTTTAATTCATAATTTTTGTTTTATCCAATTTTGTTTTGTTGTTAGATATTTGCTCTCGGGGTGTTGTTGAGTAATTTATGTTCAACACCGTATTGTGCAAAGAATACGAGTACGAGTTTAACCTTCAGCCCATCTGGTTATTCAAATTCTCGTTTATGTTATTATAATTTCGCAAGACATATAGACAAACGCGCGGAAAAGGATAAAATTGCTTAGTTGCTGACATGCATTTACGGCACAAACGAATTACTAATAAAATCTGTGAAAGCGTTCAGTAGCGAATATAACCAATGTATAGTCTGGAATTAGAAAACAAAAACAAAAACAAAAAAGCCGTACTCTCTGGCTTCTACGATTCCAAAAACATCAATAGAATATTAGTAGGGATCTCTCAAAACAGCCACAATTCATTGCAAGTATCCTATCCTGTGCTGAGATTTTCAAAGTTAAAACCAAACTCTTTCGCTTTTTCAAATCCTTTCATGTAATTCATTATTGTGCGTATCTTTTTGCATTTTGCGCCCATTTTCTTTATTTCTTCTTCTAAATTGATGGTTAGAAATAAAATGTATTTTTCTCTTTCCCTCTCTCCGTTTTTAATTGCTTCCTTTTGCTGTAATGCAGCCCACGGATAAACCTTAAATATGTACGTAAATGATTATAGAAAACATAGGCGCCCCAAAATGCGATAATTTGTCCCGTAGCTATACAATAGGAGATGCCATAGGACAAGTCCAAGTTAGTCATATGCTATAGTGCTTTAACACTCACACACGTAACGAGAATTGTACTGCAAGCTACGCGACTTGTTCATCAACTCACACTCGAAGCAGTTATCGTCAGAGATGATTAGTCGGTTATAAAAGTTAAAATGCTGGCACGCAATACCATCGCCATCTGCGAAGATAACATTACCGGGTCATATTGGCTTCTTGGGAAATCTTAAAGCTGCCTTAGTAGACAAATTGACGGCGTCCGCTCGATTCATTGCGGAGGATACAACGGGAAAGATAGATCTTAAAACTTCAACGTATCACAGATTTCATTTTCAGTCAAGCTCTGTTCTCCCGCTTTACGAAGGTGGTACGGCGAGACGCCTCGTTGAAAACTGTAGAGAAATTAAAATACTTAGTGCGTTAACTGAGCATTTTGAGCTCATTTCAACGCCTCGGATGAGCCATGCTGTCAAGTCAATTATTGCTTCTAGCTAACGTGCATTCTTAAAGGTGGGCCAACCACAATGCATTTCCTTGAACTCGTCTGCCATGCAGTCAAGACCTATACAAATGTGAGCGCCGTTTATATCGATATTAGCATGATCTTCGACAAAATTAACCGCAAATTATTAACAGGGAAACTATACCGCTTCGGGTTTCCGCGCTATTTAGCTAATTGGTTTCACTAGTACGTTGATGGCAGACTTGTGAAAGTGCTCGTCAATTTATTTCCCTGCAACGGGCTTCTAGTCACTTCACGAATCCCTCAAGGCAAACACTTAGGACGCATTAATAATCTGCCATCGTATCTTAAAGTACGCTGATGACGTTAAAGTATTCTCGCCCTTTAACTCGGGACCCGGCTCGGTGCTCATTCAATTCTATGACATTAAATCAATTTAAATGTAAAGAGTTGCCATTTTCAAGAAAAAGTTCCGATTTATAGACTCTTACAAGCTGGACAATGTGGATGCTTCCCGAGATAATCGAGTTCTGTTCGACCACAAACGTCGCATCAATTTACATATTGAACGGACTGTGAATAACGCTAGATCAGTACTAGACTTTATTAAATGCTGGGCGAGGGAATGCAATGACACCGAAGTTACGAAACGATTATATTCAAATTTGGTGCGACCTATACTGGAAGATGAGTCGGTCGTGCGGTCACCTTATCGTTGTCATGCTAATGTGACTGAAAAAATTATTCCTCCTTTCAGATATGTCTTAGGCATTAACCTTTTGGTTAAATGGTTATATGATATCACCGACTAGCCGATTTCAAATGAGACTGACTTCAATGTTCCCATACATGCTCAAGGAGCTATCTTTCTATAAAACTTAGCCAATGCAAATTCACTTAGGGTTCTTTGTAAAAGATGTTAATATCGATAATAATTATGTGAAAAATGGTAACAAACAACATTTGCAATCGAGGTATTCATCCTTGCAGATCTTTAAATGATTTATAATTAAGATATTAACCAAAAAAATGATATTCGTTCTGCGTCATATGTTTCTATCTCACTCGCATCGAACAGTTAGTGTTATTCAGCCTATCAAAGCTATTTTTACGCTTTCGTTTAATTTGTTATCCTGTTCTTTTCAAATTACAGTTACCCGCATTATTTGAACACTTCATTGTGCACATTTTTTGGTTTTCGTCTCTTTGAAAGATACGACGATGGCCTGTACCAGCAGTATGCACAATTCGTGCACAGTGGATTCTCTTGTTGGTTTCCGCAATTTCTTTGCTCCACCCACTGCCTTTTAAGCGTCGCAGTTCTCCGAGCACTTTTGTTATAATACCACCTACAGCACTTCAAACTTCTTTACTGCCAATCATATCATTGACTGTATTATTGCGTCACTCGCTTTGGGCCCTTCCTCACTCGTCATCTTGTACAGCGAAATATTGCGTTATTGAGAATCCTTCTACTCATCGGTGCAGCGCGAACACAACGACGAGCTGTCTTCCCTGAATTTGTGCAAGTACTTTCGGGAGCATCCATGATCGGTGAAAAATTGTGTGAGATAATAATTTATCTCCCCATGCGTTCTGTCCACGACCACATGCCATATGCTCGTTTTTCCTTTCTCACGGCTTCCAAGGCCTGCCCGTTTGCCTAACGCCGTTCGTGGGCGGGCCTCATCTCGTCTGCCAATATATCGATTGCTATGATGCCTGCCAGTACGACGGCTGCTTCCTCCGAGACTGTGCGGACTCCGCATACCTCCCGTACGGCATTGAGGCGCTATATTGCTATCAACTTACGATAAACCATTATAACACTGAATGCGTCCGTCCATGCTAGGCTTGCATTGTCAAAGGCCGAGGCCGCCACCGTAATTCTGTAGGTGAGGGGTAAGTTTCATCTTTCCATACCATGGAACCAGGGCGTATTCCAATAAGAAATGGTTAGTGCAACGTATGGTTAGACCGAACTATTTCGCCTTTCTGCTCTTCATGTCGTTTTTCGGGATGATAAACCTTACAATAACCGAATAGACAGCAGGAGGCATAGGCAAACATCCTTGCTTAGGCTCGGAATTTTCTTCACGAAACAAAAATATATGCATTTTATGAAACTTGGATGCGCATAACTGAGTGCTACGAACGAGAGGATAAATTTTCGATGGTAAATATATGTATATGTTAAGATAAGAAATTTTGATTTGAAACATGGAAGTGAAGAAGATGTTGAGAAAAGAGAGATAGAGAAAATCAAACGTTTCAAATTAATATATAATGAGTTTCTCACGAGGTAGATAGATATTTGTAAAGGCTGTCGGTGTATTACTAATTAGTTAATTTGCTGCATGCTGATGCGGGTATATGTGTGTGCGTGTATGTACGTTTGTATACATGAGCAGTTTAAATAGTTCATCATTGACTTTTTCCTACCATGCGGAACAAACCAATGTTATGATGTGTGAAACTTTGATTATTGTAGCGGTCGCGGCGTATAACTAACGATCAAATATGTTTTACGCAAGTTCTTTTAACATATATTTTATCTATATAGATATATATGTATGTAGGAATGTTAGTTCTTTTCTCTATGATGTGAAGTTTCTTGATAAAAAAAATGAAGAATTTTTTTTTTAAACCTCAGTGGCAACAGTTTAAACATGAAAACTGAATAATGATAGTATGTCTGTGTGTGTGTGTGTGTGTGTGTGTGTATGTATGTGAGCAGAAGATGGGAAATTATTAAATAAGTAAGTAAATAAGTATACGGATGTATTGCTGCGGTTGGTAATAAACTGCCAGTGCACAATGTGTGTGTGTGTGTGTGTGTGTGTGTGTGTTTGTTTGTGTGTGTTTTTTGTGTTTGTATTTGTGTTTGTGTTTGCGCGCACATGTGAAATATATAAAAGGTTTGCTTAGTATTTGAAAACGTTTCTTGGTTTAACGCTTTGCTCTCTTTGGTGTCTGTCCGCGAATTTTGCTATTCTTACGGCAAAACCTTTAGCTCTGCTTGAATGATTGTTACCAACCAACCAAAGCGCATTTTTAGTTAATACCATTTTCTGTTGAAAAAGTTAGACCCCTTTTTTATACCATGCATTCGCACACAAATACACACACACACACATCTATTCACCTGCATAGATATTATAGACGTATAGCACTCTTAGGATTTCCACATAGGAATGGTTGTAAAAATTCAATTTGTGTTGCAATTATTTTTCTAAATATCGTTTATTCTTTTTTGTTGCCTGTTGTTGTATTTATTTATTTACTTTTTATTTTTTCTTTTGCCAGATTGCCATAAAAATAGAATAGATTTGATATATTCTCTCACATACACAAACAGTCTCTCTTCAATGAAAATATATTCATTATTATTATTATTAATTATCATGATTATAGGTGTTGTTGTTATTATTATTATTATTATTATTATTATTATTATTATTGTTATTGTTGTTGTTTTTGGCTTGAATGATTGGTGTGAGGAAAGCGAACTACAAAAACACATTTAGGATTTTTACTTCAACACTAACCACGGCGTTTTGTTGAATGTTGTTACAATGTCTATTGACTTCTTCTTCTTCTTCTTCGTCTTCTCCTATAAACTGCTCCTTTTTTTCTACTTTTTTGCTTCTTTGGCTCCTCTCCTCAAGTACAATGAGTACAACAAACAAATGCACACATATATGTAATTAACAAAATATCAGATATTCGTATACGATATGCGGAATTTATAATGAGCCAGTAATAAGTAATGAGAATAAATAATGAGAATTAATAATGAACGCGATGATAATGACGAGAAGACGGACGGTTAGAAGCTTCACTTTAACTATCGATAAATCCACTCGCTATTACTATCTCAATACATATACATACTTAATAATCTTTCTTCTTCTTCTTCTTTTTTTTTCTTTACTACACCTTAGGTGAAAAGTAAAGAAAGAGAAACTCCTTCAATCGGGCAATTATTGTGCGCAATGGTATCGCAAATAGTTTTTTAGGAAGTTCTGATACAGCGAAAGCGAATGTATTCATAAAAGAAAAAAACAACCTAAGATCGTTCAACTCAATTGTACCATGAAAAATTATTTGTTTAATATTTTCATTTGTTTTTGTTTTTTAACTAAAAAGAATTTTTTTTTTTTTTTTTTTTTTTACAAATTATTAGTCAAGCATTATTAGGGCCTAGTTTGTTTAACGCCTGATGAAAGTGTTTTGCTATATGTGCGCATGTAGAGTGTTAATTAACATAAGAATGACACAACATACATACATATCTGATGAATTCGCATTTGCGAAATGCTTTTCTTTCCTCTTTCCTCTTTTGTTTTTTTTGTTTTTTGTTTTTTTTAAATATTTTTATTATGGATGGATGATTGTTTAAAAAGTAGATGAGAGATAAATTCGGAAAAGTAAAAATTAATGGGCTTTAATTAATTAAAAGCGTTAAATTTTAGAGATAAGTAAAAGAAGCTAAATCAAGGTAAAATCATTTCCATTTCAATTTAAGCTCGTTGATGTATACCGATGGTGATGACGATGATGATGATGATGATGATGATGATGATGATGATGATGATGATGGTGATTGTTAATCAGGCAAGCGTAATTAAAAGTTACTCATTATGCTTCTTTTTATTGTATGCTCTGTCCAAACAATAGTCTTAAA
The DNA here is from genome assembly GCA_000688715.1 of Glossina pallidipes. NCBI lineage: Eukaryota > Metazoa > Arthropoda > Insecta > Diptera > Glossinidae > Glossina > Glossina pallidipes. Next base: position 250,910 of record KK500037.1, read on the forward strand.
TGGTGAATTTTGCATAATAAAACAATTTATTACAAACTCAACATGTTTTACATAGAGTTTAAATAGAAATTTCGCGCAAACTTTGGATTCGAAAATAGCTTAGCAGACATTGTAAGAAAACCACTGAAGAAATCGCATTTTTAAAGACGCGCAGATCGCACTTTTCAATACCGAAGCGAGGGCGATGTTATGTATAACAAATAAATATACTGACATATAGATATAGACGCACATACACGCATACTCACATACTCCGCAATGAGCAAACCAATCCAACCAACCATACGTGAAGTCAAGTGCAAAAGACAAACACCGAGCTGAGCTCAAGACACCTGCTTCTTAAATAAATGACACGCACATACACACATACACGCATAGAGGGTCACCTATGCTAGTGCACACAGTTCCATCACAAGCTTATGTGCCAAAAACTTTAAACTAAATTATAATAGCAGAGCAAAGCCTCTACTAACGTTTCAAACAATTCTTAAATACGAAACTCATGTGTGAACTCAGAAACCGATTAGTTTGAAGTACAATTTCTTATGGCTTGCGCTTTTTTCTTCTTTTTTGTAAAAATGAAAACGCAAAGAAAAAACTTACCCAAAAAAAAAAAAAAAACCCTAAAGTTAACCACCAACGTTAACATTTAATCGAACCTCATGTTCAGTAGAGCATGTCTCCTGTTATATATGTGTATGTGCTTATATACCTACCTACATCTACATATGTATATATATATCATTTACACAATAAGAAAAACAGCAGCGGATAGTTATCGTTGAAAAGCGAATACTGGTATTCGATTGTTTAGAGTGTAGCTAACTAGCGAACCTAAGCAAAAACTAAAAACAGGCAAAAAAGAAAAAACAGAAAACAGATATAAAAAACAAAGAATCATTCAAATGCTAGTTTGACTGAGAGACTAGATTACCTACTATTACTACCACTTTACACTAGCAGCGACCCTTAATGTTTCGCACACACATTGTGTAAAAAATCACATAAAAATTAACTTCGATAACGCTTTTTATGACTTGAATTGATTTGATTACGATAAAGTACAGAACGAAGACTGAATAAAATGAAGAGAAAGAAAACAAAACAAAAAAAAAAAAAAAAAAAACACAAGCCGAATGCCTCCTAATTGCCTTTGAAATCGATCGCAAGAGTTTTTATTTTATTTCAAGTTTTAAAGATAGTTTTTTAAATCAAAGAAATTGCAGAATATATGCGTAGTTTCAGAGAAAGCGATCAAATGACGCGACAGAAGCAACGCATTTGACGTTATTGTCTTTTACGACAAATCAATGCTTTTGTTGTTGGCATCTATAATTCACATATTACGCCCTTTCCTATGCAAGTTTACTTAAGATATGAAGCATAACCACAAATGGTGGGCCATAGTCTGCAGCTAGGTTTGGATGAGCACCTGCTGTTGACTAACGCGAACTGGATAATTAAAAAGGACTATAGAGACAGAGGAGATGGAAAAACGGAATAGTGGTGTTGCAGTGAAAAGTTGACTTAACCATAAGAACGATGAGGAAAACCACTCTGCAGATATTTTTTTTCCAGCAGTGCAGGGCAGTGCGATTAAAGGACGTATAGTCTGGATAGTATCTTGTGCAATGTACAGATAACTCTAAAATGAATGGAAGAGAATGCCGAGAAAGTCGAATGCACATAACGCAGCTGTACGCACCTCACGTTAACCCAGTTGTCAAGAGTGTCGAGAGTGTTTGACACCGCATTCCCATTCTTTGAAGATGGACATGATAATGAACAATAGTATGCTAAGGTATTATTTACGCCTTCTCTAAGTTGTTTATTGTGAACCGAACATCGATTAGAAATATTGGAAGCTTTTGATTCACTTTCAGGCCACTTGAAGCTCTCAACACTACGCTTATTATTGTCCATTATTTTTTAAATAAAACATGTCATCCTACTCGTATTTTAGCCGCTATATTAACAGCTATAAGGTTATGATCGCTTTTTAATTAACTCTAACAGTTTGGGTCGCGAAAATCATTATTTAGTAGATATATAATAATACACGAATCTATTTATAATTGACGAGGCGATCGTGTTGTTCACCATCACTTGAGCATGTCCATGCTACTTGGCTTTAGTATGTGATTCGATTCTGTCTATCATTGCTCAGGTCAGGTTTACTGGGGACGTAATTGCTTGTCAGTAGTTTTAAGCTTTGACTCACTGCTTCGATATAATTTCCCTTATTAATTAGATGTGTTAAGCATTCTTATATTCGTCTCTATGCGATTCATTATCTTATTTTGAACATTGCACTCTGATTCTCTACTATTGCTCTGAATAAATTCAAGGTAAACTCAGTACATGTGAGACGGTCTCTTACAGGAATCTTTGCCAAGAAACATTACTATCAACTCACCTCTCAAATTTTGCTTCTTTTTTTTTAGTCACAAATCTTAAACTGAAATCTTAAATTCGCTCCTTAGGTATACAATCGGTAAATGTAAAGTACTGTACAGTCTTCGATAACATTTACTATCACACATTCGAATCGTTTTATTTTGAAGCAAGTTTTATATTTAAAATATACTTCCGTGCAACGATAGTGTACCGAGCCCTATATGAAATGTTAAGGAGAAAAAATCTTGTCTCGACACGCCTACGATTAAAAATATATCTTACAATTCTTATGTGTTGGTTTGAAATGTGTCTTAAAACGGGTATAACGATTATTCTGTAGCCCAGCCAGACTCGATTTAATGCATTAGTGCAGTATCGGTTTTCTTACATTTTAATCTTTTGCTATTCTTGTGGTAAAACAATTATGTTATTCTTGAAGAAATTCTATGGTTTCTGGGCAACAAACTGCATCAAGTTATTTTCACAGATTTCTTTTGATGCCAGCTTTGCATAATTAAGCGAAGAGCTTAAGAGAGACAAATATGAATGAAAGTCTGAGGATGCGTGATCTAGGCCATAGCATGGATGTACAAAAAGCTCACAACCAATCATCTCCGAATTTTTAGCGTGTCAGTAAAAGGCTGCCATTGTCGTGCTGCAGGACGAACACAACTCTGCGCTTCAATCGCTAATTGATTGTTAACATATAGTATAGTACAGGTCCAGGGTGACCAGGTTGAACCAACTAATGACGCACGATTCCCTTAAATTTCCTGAAAAGAAAATCATAATTTCCTTACGTGATGTTAATCCGGACATTGTCAGTATATTTGCAGATCTTATTTTTGTATGTGAGGCACTTCTCATCGTGCGTTCTCAGTTTTTTGAATCCATTAAATTTTCATTGTTTCTTCATGTGGTACCCGAATGTCGGGCTGCTTTTTCCGTGCAATCTCGTGTAAAGCGTTTAAAATTGTTGTCTCGTCGATGCTTAGTTCCGAAGACATGTCTTTCTGAATTTTTTTGAGAAATTCTATTGTCTTCATCAACGACTGATTAACCATAACGTGGCGCATCTTAAGCTACGAAAGTTTTATAGCGGAAACGGGACAACATTAATTTAATAAAGTATCTTGCGACGTAATTTTTCGCACGATTTTTTCGTAAACCTCCTACGCGTGATGTTTCAAAATGGAGCAAATATTTTCAGAGTTTTGACTAATTTTCGGAAAAAGCAATTATTTTGGACTGGAATGACGAATGTCACAATGCCACCACGTGGACAAACACCTTTAAACTAACCACAGTATGGCATTAACGAGCTAATGCTTCATTTATTGTAAAAAACGCCATGAACTTCTTTCTTGACTTTCGAAATATTTTATCAAACATAAAGCGTACTTGATTCAAGAAGAAGAGTTTTAGACTATCGCTTGTTTTTACTCCCAACAACTCTTGTTAATACCGATCAAACGAAATAAAAGGACTTAAATAGAATTGAATGAATAAATAGTGAAACGATGATTAATGCTATTGGAGAATTATTATATATGTGAAGAGGGTACCGTACTTTCCATTCTAGTCTTTCATATCCGAAAAATATGCGCTATTATGTCAAACTTTTCATGAAAATACCAAAAAATGTCAACAAACGCCAACAGTACCTCCTTCCGTTCCCGAATCTCTTCTCATATGAAAGTTATTGCGTGACATAGCAAAGATTGACTGTGAGTAGTCAGTCAGGCCAGTGATCGAGATAATAATAGGAATTCGTAGCTCAGAATTTTTAGTACGTATTCGTGGATTGGTAGAAATTTGTGAAACTTTCATGTTTCTACTCCTTAGCATGCAACTTATACAACTTACCAATCTTCCGAACATTCAACGGTATAATAGGACAATCCTCATTTCCAACTCCTGATAAGGCGTATAAGAAACTCGCAAAAGTTATCAAATCGTAACACAATGCAAGAAAGAAAATTCTCGTCTCGTCTCACTTTCCACTTGCATTCATTTATAGAAATCAAGAGAAAGCCAACGCCCGATTAAAGCCTTTAATAGAATGTCAGCGTAGCTGGGGATGCGGATTCAAAACCGAATCACATCCTGATTTATTTTGAACTAATATTAAAATCACACATAGCTTTCTTGTAATATATTGTTTCCTGAGTCTTAAATGCAACAAAGTGTAGGCGGACACATTTATCGGTCTTAATCATTTTTTCCACACATAAATTTATATCTTCTTCTTCTTACCTTATACTTTTCAAGCTAAAATTTGGAAATTTTTTTAATATCCAATGTACGGTCTAGCACGTCTAATACATTCGACATTCAGACGGAAGGACTCAATTTCGATTCCTGGTACATTTGGCACATTACCATATAAGAAAGTACAAGAAGTCAATAATAAGCTTGCTGATGTTATATTTGGGCGGAATCCGTACATTTTTCTTTCTTACGAAATCTGCTTATAACCGAATGTTTTTTTATTCCTTCTTCAAAAAATAACTTATTTATAAAATGCCATGAGCTTGCGGTCTCATATAAGCGAGCTAATGATTCGCGTGAATTTCGCAATTGTTTGCTGCTACCTGGCTTTTAAATCTTGTAAAAAATGGGAAGATCTTTTAGTTTACATCGCTATGCCACATGTTTCACGTTTGGGTCACGATACTATTCATAACATATTCTTCTACTGTCATGTTACGTTTTCTTGGCTTCAATTGCTAAAAGCAACAAATTCGTTTATTTGATGGTAGTAAACAACAATTATACGGAAATGGATTCCATTATTATGTAAAGTTTTACGCTTACGAGCATAAACAGACAATAAAAAGGTAAAGTCACTCTGCCATCAAACAAATCCTGATAGTGTAACATAAGGGAAATTTCAAAAAATTCATTCACTCCACAGCCCCGAACCTACACGGTTCGATTATCATAAGTTTCGCTCTCTGCAACAGTGTCGTAACAGTGTTTAGATAGATTGCTGATCGCAAAAGTGATCTGTGAAATTCAATTTGCTAGAAATCCCCCAAATTGCTGAGTGACGGCATAACGGTTCTACCAGAAAAATGGCCAAAGAATATCGACGAGATTGGCATATATTTCGATTATTGAAATTCTTTCAAAACGTAAGAGAAATGTTTTTTGAATTTTGTTGGTAAAAGAATTCAAAAGAATTTTTTCCTTCAACTACTTTATATGAGGGCAGTTCCCTTAAGGTGTCTTGTAGTGCCTGCAATGAAAAGTCAATTATGAGATCAAAAAATCATACGAAAATCATTTTTCAAAACCCGAGCTTTTGCTCAGTCTTTGGCGCGCAGTCTTTAAGCGCATATTAATGATCTATTAAGTGTGAGTGAGAAAATTATTTCATTACTTCATGTAAGACAAAGTATTTTGGTTATATAGGATCGCTAAACTGTAGAAGATATTAACATGAGTTTATTTTACATATTCGTTCATGTCACCTCTGAACACGAATTTTTAATCTCTTCTCACTTTACCAATAACACGAGTAATCTGAATAGAGTTTCTGAATGTTCATACACTCGCCAACTAACCCCGAAGCATAAAGTCCAATAGGATTGTGTCGCGTGATCTTTGTGGGAAGCAAAACTTTTCTCCCATTAAATCAATTTTATCATGAAATGTCGTCCGAATCGAAGGCATGTAATCTTTACCACCAAAAATCAGTTGTCATGTTTGTCCAGCGTTCTTCAATGCCATTGTCACTTCGCATATCTAAAAGCGTCTTTGTACAGGCAAAAATCCTTTAGAACGGGGCAAAGTTGTTTAACCATAGATAAGTCTCAGCCGACACATTGACGAAATGGTAATCGCGGGTCCATTGCTTTCATTAAATCTTTTTTGATATTTTCTGTACTCTACACAAGTATGTATGTATGTATGTATTGCATTTTACATATAATGACAAGAACGGAACAATATATTGCGCAAAAATTTGATCCAAATCTCAATCAGAAGTGCGTTTTATCCATGCTCACCTTTGGACCAAACCCCATGTGGAGGGAGAAGTGATCCTCACAAGAAAGTTTGGGAGAAATTCTTCAGCTTGAAGATATGACTGCGAAGACTATAATATTTGAGAGATGAAAAACTCTTTGTCGACTTCTGTTTTGCATATATGTACATATATATATATATATGTATGAGATATATATATGTATATATATATATGTATGAGAAATCGTAAGTGAACGTGTAATTTCCTTAAAACATAAGAAGATTTTTTGTGACGTTGAAAGGACGAACTGAGAATAATTAAAACAACATTTAGTCAGCTATATATGTATATTTAAGCGTATATGCGGTATGTTGTACAGGTATGTTGGCGTTATTAGTGCGCTATAGTTGTGACGACATTAATGATATTTTTTTCCACCTTTTTTTTTCTTCTTCTTTTTTTTGTAATAAAATAAAATGAAATTACAAATAAAGTGAATTTGAAAGGCAAGGAAACGCAGCGTAATCTTTGCTTCAGAAACCTTTTAATAATGTCAGATTTCGTTGGTATACGCACACATGCACCGAACAATGTAAAGAAAAAGTCTGTTACAATAATAATAACAACAGTAACAACAATACATTTTGTATTGTAATTTTTTTAATTTTTTTTTTTTTTTCAAAGTTCTCTACACTGTTCTTTTTTTGCTGTACGCTGTATATATATAATATATATATATATATATATATTTTATTTATTTTTTTTGAAATTTTCATTTTTACTTTTTTTTCATTGCGAGAGTTGTTCTCTGTTATTATCAACATTCTATTTGTACTTATTTAATTTTTTTTTTTTATAATTTCTTTTTCGACATTTAAGCAAATATTTTAATTGCATTTTGTTGTATTGCTGGCAACCAACTAGTAACATCAACATCAAAATCAACAGCGACAATGGCATCAGTAAACATCAGCAACATGTTATAGAAAAGTACTGAATGAAAAGAAAAAGAAGAAAACATTAAGTAAATCTACACACATACACATACAAATATAGGCACATAGTTGCCCTTATACGATGAGGACGACGACCAACCCACTCACTCTTTCGCTTGGGCCGATTGTCTCCCGGAATCAATATGTGTGAGTGTATGCGTGTGTAATATAAAATTTTATCGTTTGGAAATTTTTCAATTTTCAAATGTACGACGACGATGACGACGATGACGACGACCGGCAAACGGCAAACGGCAAACGACGGTGCTTCGCGTGTACATGTCCTTAAAACGCGTTACTGCTATTGCTGCTTGTGCTGCTCCTACTGCTGGGGCTGGGGCTGATGCGGATGCTGATGCTGATGCTGATGTTGGTGATGGTGATGGTGTTAATGCTGCTGCTACTGTTATTATATATCCTTTTGCCACAATCTTTTAGTGATGTTTGCGTATTTGTGTGAATTCTTATTGTTGTTATTGTTGCTATATTGTATACAATTTTTGCATATGAGTTGCAATTTGTTTTGTGTTTATTTTTTGTCAGTTTCGAAATTTTATTTCATTTTTGTTTTTTTTTTTTGTTTTTTTTTTTTGGCATCAAATGTGAAAGCGGGAGTTCTTCCAACAGTAGATTACAAATTGTGCTTGAATGGCAGCAAAAAGTCAAGAGCATCCATTTATAGTTGGGATATATTCACCCTGCGCATTCCGCCATTCGCCACCATACTCCTTGCGATGGCTTGCTTGCCTTGCTTGCTTGCTTGCCTGCTTGCTTGCTTTCGTTAATGCCATTGTTGTCAGCAAATAAAATTGTCAACTCTAGCAAATGTTTCGTTTTTCTCGTATTTATTTATAAGTGTATGCACATACTTTCATATGTATATATATATATGCGTGTGTGTTTGTATGTTTGTATCCCAATCTGTATGTGCACAACATAGAAAAGGTACATAATTACACTTTTAAAAATTATTTTCGCTTAAATTCTTACTTCTTCTTCTTCTTCTTCTTCTTCTTCTTCTTCTCTTCAATTTCTTAATTTCAAACAAATTTTTTAGTTTGTTCAATGTACCTGAAAATTGTGTTGCGGTGCTTTAAAATTTATGGCTTTATTTTTTCGAATAAATATGTACATATGTACTCATTCCAAATCATTTTACTCCTTGACGGCATGTTAGTATCCCTTACTTAAATATGCTTAAGCATCCTTTACAAATCAAATCTTATTACAAACAAACCTCCTTTCGACAACAACAATAACAATGATTGAGTGACTATATGCTTAAACGTATTTCACTCTCCTTTCCGTTGTAACCAACCAACGCAACGCAACGGTCTGCATGCGTACATATACATATACAAACACATAAATAAACAAACGCACACACACACACACACGCGCTCGCAACGCAATTATCCAACGCACACAAAAAGGCGATCTTCTTGCATGTATTTGTGTCATAGAAGAAGCGAAGCACTACGACGAAGCATTGCGAAGCACTCCAAAGAACAATAATAATTTTTCTTCAATTTTTACAATTTTTAATCGCTTGTCGACCATAACAATTGCAAATCAAATGGCTATAAAACTGTACTAAGGGAGATGTACTCTACTAAATTCTATATATATGTGTGTGTGTGTGTGTATATATCTATGTATATATGTGTTTGAGGATTACGTCTTAGAGCTAAAAATGGTTTTATTATCTTAGATATAAATTTTGTTCGTTTTTTTTGTTTCTTTGGTTTTTGGGGTTTGTATTTTAAATATCACGATATCGAAATACAACTTATGGAGCGTGAAATTTCAATTAATCTCTCAATAGCTAACAATAAATGGGAAAATGTTCGATTGTAAATAAATGATTATAAGTAATCGATTACAATCAAGTCGGTCTATCGGTGAGTCTGACGGTTGGTCAATGGTTGGTGAATCTCTCGGTCGAATGATCGGACGGACGCTGGATATATAAAATAATTTATGAACAATCAAGGGGTTATCATTAAGAGAAAGTGACAATAAATTATAAGAATAATTTTCTTCTTCTTGTTCTTCTTCTTTTAGCAATTTACTATTTCTTAACTGCGAATAGGCAGACATCCATGCAAGCATGTTTGGGAGTGTGTGCTGTCAATTCAATAATCGCAAACAATGTGTTTTTGTTACGTTGTGAAGTTAGCTTTCGGTAGTTCTCGGTAAATCATTTTATCGAGCTTTACAAGAACAGCGCAATACCATCAGCGATCTTTACAATCTTCTTTGCTTTATGTATTGTTCGAAATTTAAAGAAAAAACCAAAAAAAAAAAAAAATAAATAAATAAATGAATAAATAAATAAATAAAAAAAAAAAAAAAAAAAAAAAACAGAAAATACACGCAAACATATTGGCCCAATGATTTGTAATGACTGCAAACAGTTTTTGGCTCGTATTACCCATAAACACTAACACAATTGCAGCAGCGAAGCCGCCGCTGACACCAACACTCTTTTTGAAAGATCATGCCCAAGCGAACGACAAAAGCACAATAGGGGGGTCAACACAATACTGGGCCATTTTTTGCAACTGTCAAAAGTTTATAACGTCTGTAAAACACCTATGATTGCATAGTTGTAAGCTCACAGAGGCCGAAACTGAAATAGAAACAGAAACAGAAACAGAAACAGAGACCAATCGCCCACCAACTGCGATCGCAATGTAAAGTATATGCGAGATTGAATCGAAGAACAAGAAGAAGATGAAGAAGATGAAGATGAAGACGAAGAAGTTGACGAAGAGGAAAAGGCTCTTCTTCTCATTTCTCTCTCCTTTTACATTCGGAAGGAATTCATAAACGGAGGCATTATTATAGCAATTTAGCCACCGGTTTTGATTTTTAGTTATTCCTAGAAATCTACACATTTGTTATATTCGTTTGTTTATGTGTGTGCATTCATTTGTCTATGCAGCTTTACATTCTTTCATGCCCTACGTATATTTACAAAAGAAGATCGTTTCAGTTTTTTTTTTTTTTTTTTTTTTTTTTTTTTTTTTTTTTTTTTCTTGCGCATGCGCATGAGAATGATATAAAGCTTCAGGAGACAAATATCATTTGTAAGCATTGACTATAGGCTGTCATGATCATTATCGCGCGATTATTTTGTTGCCCAGCGCAAATACAAATAACTTGTTTTCCTTCTTTCATACAAAGCTGGACAAAGGTTTGATGCTCTGTGGTGGGTCTAGAATCCTATCGAGACTTCTGATATTTAGGTTAGGAAATTAATAGTTGTAATGAGTAAATTATACACCAAAGACATCGAGGACATTGCAATAACAACATAACAAGCGAAAAGTCACAAGCCACAAGCAACAATTCGCAAGCACAATAAGCAATAAATAAAACAATAAAAGCAAACATACATTTCTTCTATTCCGAAAATATTGACTTTGATAATGTCACCAGAGGGAAAAAAATCAACTAAAATCTGGTTTTGTTCTTTGCCTTCTTTTTTTTTTACTTTTTTTTTTAAATATGGTAAACAACGATCAGTGCGATCAGTGATCTTATTTATCGTCATTTGTGATTCAAATTCTTTCGAAGAACAGTCAATAAATGTCACCGTTGCGCTGCCCGCACTCTCCTCAATAGCATGCATATATATGTGCACGCGCGCGCGCCTCTGTGTAAGAGCTTTTGTAGCTTTGTTGGAAGATCAATTGCAAGTGATTTGTTTAGCTGTCGAAATTGTGCGCTTATCGTAACTCATTACGAGATTTATTTTGTTCAACAAATGCAGAAGGTGTGATTTGTCTTTGTACCATTTGCAAAAAAAAAAAAAAAAAAAAAACAAAAAAAAAAAAAAAAAAAAAAATGCGAAAACAAAAACAAAAACGAAAAAAGCAGAAAAGAACAAGAAGAACATATCGCCACCAACACCACCAGTTAATTCAGGCGAAAGCCAACAGGCAAGACCACTAAACTACTATTTAGTCTCATTTCTTTCTTTTCATTTATTTATTTATTTTTATTTTTCTTTAATTTTTTGGTCTTACTGCACGCGCCGAAGCATACGTACCTCTTCCTTCTGTACGGTTCTGTACTGTTCTGTTCGGTTCGGTTCTTTTCTGTTCAGTTTGGTTCGGTTTACTCGATCTTGAATAACAAAAATGCGAATGTGTAACTCATTTATGAGATGTGATTGTGTAGTAGCTGTAGCCTGTTAAAGGTTCAATAAATTCTCGCATTACTTTGCATAATGCCCGTCTGCTTGCCACTCTTCATGTGTTTAAGTGTGTGCATGTGTGCATGTGTGCATGTGTTCATAGTGCAGGGCAAAGTAGAATTGACTTTTTTTTTTGTTTTTCTTGTTTTTGTTCTTTGCTGGTGTGTTTAGGGAAGCGATAATGTGATTTATGCCGTCCATTAATCTGGTAATTCATTTGGACTCACATGCAACATATTCTTGTAGACCATTCGTTTGGTTAAAAGCGCGTAGGCTCTTTTATAGTGTTATTATTGTTTTCTCAATTTGGCTCGTAGCGCATCGATTGCAATTCGACTGCTGTTCATCTTTGTCGTTTGTGTTGCTTGTTTGCTTGACTCTTGTTGTTGTTGTGGTTGTTTTTTGGTTTTTTTTGGTTCTCTACAGTTTCCCTAAAAAATAAGGGGTATTTGCATGTTTGTATGTATGTACGCATATATATATATATATGTATATATGTATATATGCAACGATGCACATGTGGAACGAGAAGACCTGCAGCGATCGTTGTCGCTGTTATTAAAAAAACATTCATTATACGAGCACACACACGAACACATATAAATATTTAGTTTAGTATGTACGTTACATAGGTACGCATATACCTTCGTACATATTTACTTATGGTTAGATGTAGGTGCTGTTAACCTTTAGAACTTTCGATGTTGGTGGCCAGTTATATGCATTCATTCATTCACTCGTAGAGATGTATGTACGCGCACACACAAATATGTAAATTATCGCTAATATGTATATTGGAGGTGGTGGTGGAGGGCACATATGAAACAAGTGCTCGTCTTATATTACAGGTGATTTACATAAAAAAGTTAAACAATGTAAATGTAATGTTATAACAGAAATTAACAACAACAACAACAAGAGGAGGAGGAGGAGGAACAACAAGACCAATAACAGCAAGTTAAAGCATTTTCTCAAATAACGAACGATTACGAATGTGCATAGGCATGATACCCAACTGTCCCTATTCATTCCTAGCCTTAACATTATCCCCAATACACTTTTTGACTTTTTCTCTTTTCAAGTATTTGAATTATTTAAATATAATTATATAGAAGCAATTAATTTGAAGGACGACCTTTAACTCTTGCTTAGAGTCGATATTTTTTATGACATTTACTTAATATTCGATATCGTACGAGAGCGTTCGAGAAGAAGCGTTAAGAAGCGGGCGATGCGGAGAGCAATTATACAATGTAGTATAACAAAGAAGACACTTATTGAACACATGACCACATAAAGACACAAACTCGTTTAATGAACAGCCTTTGCAGTTTATTTTTCAAATTCATTCATTATTATTTATAATACTCTCGACATTCGCTTAAGGAAAGCATTTTGTATAAATTATCCATTAAATGTATGTATGTATGTATGTATGTATGTATGTATGTATGTATGTGCATGTGTATACGTATCTGCATATGCTTACATGTATTGAATAGTTTGGCTTTTATATGCGTACGTGTGTGCGTTTTTGTGCGTGCATGTGTGTGTGTGCGCATGTGTCTGTATGTGCATATATCGAATACGCTGTCTTCAGTATAGACAGATAACATTGTAACAATCGCATAACATTACCCTATCAATTGTATACAAAAGAATTTATATCTCATCCAAATGCTCTGGCAATGCTTTAGATATCCATCCGTAACCAACTTATAATTTAGTTGCAGATCAGATCAGAGCGTCACAATGCGTAAGATGACAACGTTCAATTAGTATTGGCAGACTCAACGTCATTGTGTGCGTGCGTTTGTGTGTGTTATCGTCTATAAATAAAAATATTTTTAATTAAAACTGACATTTCCAATAAAAGATGAAACGAAGTGTTAATCATATCTGTAAATGATCGTGTTGATAAAACATTAAAGAGGGCGTGTGAAAATTCATTTAAATAAAAATTAAATTGAAGGACTTGCTATGACGGATGACGGATATCTATAATATTATATTAATGCATGCACACATATACGCATTGCGATTAGGATTCAATTACCATCACCAAGAATTATCTGAAACGTTGGCGGACTAGAAACCATTGTAACATCGTAGAGTGACATCCACATCTAAGCTGAACGCAAGCCTCGTGCGGGCTAGAGATCGTGCTGTGAAGTCGATGTGCAAGAATTGGAAGGCGACCTATCACCTTAGCATCCTTAAGTACATATGTGCTTTATGGCCCGATCTCGGAAGAGGTTGTCTTGGTTGTCTCAAGTGCGATAGCTATTAATATTTTGTGTGATGAGAGATGAGTGATGGGTGCAAGGAAACGGAGTGATGGGAGTGAGCAGGAAGAAGCAGATAGACATTTTTGCTTATTTCCAGTGTGTCTGCACAGAGGGCATATTGAACGTATCTTACTCGAGCACAGAAGGTTTGCGACAAGAAGATGTCAGCTAAAAGTAGGTGAACTTTCTCGCTGATCCCCTGTCTCACTGTATTGCTGAGCACCAAAAAGCGGTTTTCTCAAGCAATTGGTCACCGTGTACGGTTGCTTGCGGAAGTATCTGCAGAGACTCAGTTTGCCGGAAAGTTAATGTGACGCGGATAGGGACGAGAATGTTGAGCATGTCATGTTCATTTGCAGAAGATTTGCGTCTTATGGCCGAGCATGCGGGGACCAAGAAATGCTCAGTTGTATGATAGGCCGTTTTATGATGAAAGTGCATCGCGCTTTACCTCGACTTGAGAGGAAACGAGCAAAGTCGAGAAGAAGTGGAGTCCAGTAAGCAAATCCACCGTGACCTCATCAAAAGAAGCGAATTAAATGCAACCAGTCTCCGCGAGGCAAGAACTATGTATATGTGCTTGGGAGTCGAAACAATGGGTAGCGAATTACCTATACGATTAATGCGAACGGGTAACATATTTCAAAGATTCAATATGCAGCATAAGATATCCAGCCCGTATATCAAAAACCGAACAAATAACTCCATTCACATGTACCCATCATTGCGTAGCTTCCACCCGATGCGTTTGCAAATTTAATTGACTTTGAAAAGATTGTAACGTATTCTCTGAAGGTATTCATAATACGTGCGTGACGTTGTGTGTATTGTGCGTTGAAGTTATTGCAGTTCGGGAACGACAGTTTATGGAAAATACTAAATGGATCTTGCGGACAAATTCTTTCTTCTTGCATTCTTCAGGAATCTACAAGTCGATTTAGACCATTGTGCTAATTAATCGCAGATCCATTTATCAAATTAATTAAAAATTTTTACAAATAATCGGGTTTTCGTTGCATTAATCTGTTTGTAGGAACATTGGAAACATTGCTGATGAATACTTGCAGTTTGACTATAAAAATTCAATTAAAATGCACCAACATACATACATTCCTATGCAAGTCTAAGAGAAAAAAAGAGCTTATAACAAACATGATTTTGAAAGTAACTTTACGTTATTCAAGGCTTCATATGGAGGAGTGAAACATTTAGAATTCTTTGGTTTCACTTAAGCTGCAGTTTTCGATTCTTATTGCCATTTATTTAGGTATAAAAATCGCATTACGTTCTAAAAGAAACAAAAACAAAAAAGAAGAGAGGAAATAAATGGATAAATGGATAAATGAACGAATGAAAAATTCATTTTGGTTGCGGCAGGTAGAGGACAAAAACACCGAACGGTAATATTGAAAGCGAAGATGTTGTCGTTACGACCACAGCGAATATCTTTGTCGTTGGCTTTGTTGTTTTCGCAAAAACGTAATAAAAAAATTTATTTATTTCTCTAAAAGCAATTGGTTTTCCTCTGCGCCTGCCAATATAATCATCATTGCATTGTAATATTGAAACTTGCTACACAACAATTTGTTAAGCTTTGGGGCTTTGTTCTTGTGCCATAATTTGCCTTTCGCTTCGATTTGCTTGGATCGCTGTGTTTGTTTAACAAATGCGTGTCCGCCGACACCTTCCAAGCAGCATTCTTCTAGATAGCGAATTCTATGACATTGACGCGGCTGCCATATCATATAAATGTGTTGTACATAGTGGGAAAAGCTAGCTATGTGTGTGCTTTTAGTGGACAAAGATCGTTCCACTAAGATTTTCATTCATTTTTTTCTTTTTTTTCGAAATAGCAACAAATAATACACAAAATTTATTCTCTATAATTTTTTTGGTATTGATTTGCTCTATAGCAAATCATGATGAACAAAAAAATTGTATTGCAACGAATTGTGCGGCGTATACAAAACTGATCCATGTCTCTTTGTAACAAATCAATTGTCACTGCCTTAAGGTCATCATCGCTATTGCAAAATCATGTTTCAGAGCAAAGCTAAAAATTAATGCATTCTTTACTTTCATCCATTCTTGCTATGTTATTGCTTATGCTTATCCGCAAGATGCTCGCTTCATAACTAACATTTTCCGTGCGTCCCCTATGATTATGATAGATGTGTCAATCATTCTTGCTGTTGGCCAATAATAATGTTTTTGTTATAGAAAAAAAAAAAAAGCAAAAGTTGATATTAAAATTTTTCCTGGCTTGTGCTTTTCGGTTTTGTTTTTTATTCTTTTTTTCTCGTTTCACTCATTTGAAAAGAAATGGTAACAAGAACATCATAATAGACAAGAACGAATCTTCATAACATTTCATATTTCATGGCAAATTTACTTCAAGAAAAAGAATTTAAAAAAAAAAAAAACACAAAAAAGATAGAAAAGGGAAAAGGAAAAAATTGCTTTATTTTTCCCAGTGTCCCTGGACATATGATCCGTGATCCATTAATCTGCACACAGCCATGTATGTTAATATAAATAATATGTATATATATTTATTTATTTATTTACTTTTTCATTTTTTTTTCCTTTTGCTGCCGATTTCATGTGTACAGCTTTTAATGACTGATGCGTCCTAGCAGGTGATGGATTATTTGTTATAAATGATTTCTCATCGCAAGAAATAAAAAAAACAAAGAAATATTACGAAAAATAATCGAAGAGAGACAGAGAGAGAGAGAGAGAGTTGTGTGTGCCTGTGTGTGTGTGTGTGTGTGTATGCGGATCAGAGAGATATGCGTTTTTCCCATTCAAATTTTTAATTCAATTTCACTCATTATTCTAATCAGGGAATCGCTGGACATGTAATGAATGCATTTGCTTAGGTATCGATGGATGGATGTCAAGCGCAGGCACAATTAATCATTGTACTGCAGCGCGTGATTTGTCGATGATTTGTTTATATGATTTTAATCAATTATCAAAATTTGCTTACGTGAAAAAAGATTAATGAATGAGAAAATGTTATGCGAAAATTAAGACCAAACAAAATAAAATAAAACAATTTCTGCTTCAAGTTAGGTATGATTTCGTAAAAAGCAAAAGCATTAAAAATAATTTTTTTTTCTTTTTTTTTTTTTTGGAGAAACTTTATTCACAAGAAACTTTCCAATAGGTTAGTAAACCTTTTTTTTTTTTGTTTTTTTTATTTATTTTTTATTATTTTAAAATTGAAATGAAACGTTTGGTTCGACAAATGACTCACCCTTACGTATATATGTACGTAATGTTATATACATTGTGTAAATCCAATAAAATATTTAATTACTTGTATACATATGTATATGTACTTTTATATAATTTGCTTATGCAATAACAAGAGATACATACTCGTACTCTTACGCTGTTTGAGTGAAGTATTACTCTAACTATTACTATTATTATTATTATTATTATTATTATTATTATTATTATTATTATTATTATTATTATTTAAAGTTTTGTGTACTGTAAGCCAATGAGAATGAAGTTTAAAGATTTTTTTATTTTTAGACAAATGCTTAGCAGTTAACTAAGTCATTGCGTAAGCAATGGAGTTAAATTGCCGCAATTATAACGGTATTTACGTGAAAAGTGGCATATGTGCTTGGCACCCTTTTGTGTGCGCGATGCCCAATTAAGATTTGAAAATTCAGGTGCAGCTCGCTAAACTTGAATAGTACTTATAAAGCGAATTGAATGTAAAGCGAAATGCGACCAGCGACCAGCGATCAGCGATCAGCGAACAGTGAACAACGAAACCAGCGAACATAAAAACGTAGTGAATAATGAAGAGCGGAGAACGGAGAACGGAGAACGGAGAGCGGAGTATGAGGAGCGAGAAACGAAATTGTTGGAACGTGGAGCAATTTGCAA
The DNA here is from genome assembly GCA_000688715.1 of Glossina pallidipes. Classification (NCBI taxonomy): domain Eukaryota; kingdom Metazoa; phylum Arthropoda; class Insecta; order Diptera; family Glossinidae; genus Glossina; species Glossina pallidipes. The sequence goes on from KK500037.1 coordinate 268,679, forward strand.
ATACTATCATTATTTCCTTGCTTACCTTTTATTAACATAATATCGTAATTTTGTCTTTGGTTGCTTGCCTGGTTGCTGGCTCGCTTGTGCTTGCACACTCCTCCTTCCCGTGACCATTCAATGCAAAACATTTTCATTTATGCGGCTTTTATATTCAATTTATTTGTAATTTCGTTCAATTTTAGATTTCACTTATTTGTATACGATCCTATCTAAATATGATTTCAAACTATGTTCAGCTAACTTAACTGTCTGAGTGTAATTTCATCAACGAATCTGATTACTTCATTTATCTGCTGAGCTTAGCTGGCCAAAGGAAGTAGCCAGTGTAGTAAGTTTTTGTTCTAAAAACACCATTGTGTGGTCCCTAACTGTTTGTTACGATTGCGGATAATCTGTGGTTTCGTATGAAAATTAACTGAAAACGTTTTGAAATCGATCACGTTTCGATGCTTTGTGGTTTTTCATTGAAATGCAACCTGAGGCAATTTTATCGAAACTTGGGTGGCGGCGCACACTCAAATTGCAAAAGTTGGAAAAAAATAATACAAACACATTTTTATGTGATATGATTGAAAACAACTAAAATATAATAAAAATTATTTAGTGAATAAAAATTTTTTTTTTTTATGACCAAAATACTTTTCGGTCTTTTTTTTTATTTTTGTTTTTAAGATAATTTTATGTCTTTTCGGAGGCCGTATAGATATACACACACACACATATATATATATATATATATATATATATAATATTTAGTTTAGTTATAAAAATAGTTTTGGGACTTTTTTGTTTTTGTTCTAAATCTCCCCTAGTCAAGTTATGTAGGATGATATGGCGCAGTGCAGTACAGCGCAGCGTAGTGCAATGCTAATGTGATCTTAATAATTATTTATCTGATGCTTTGGTGGTCTTTTCGGTTTGTTTTTATTATGACACGCATTGTCGGCTTCTGGTATTTGTTGTTTTATTCTTACATCTAATTTGGATGGTTTATCTGTTTGTTGTTCGTTTGTTGTAATTTAATGAAGAGGGATCGTATATAGGAGAGCATTTGTATATCTATTGTAGAATAGGTGAAAAAAAGATTTCATTTTATTTCATTTCGTTTACTTCACATTTATGAACATCGTTAACCCATTAAAGTTCCGATTTGCTGACAACAACACCGAATTAACGTTAAACGGATGATGAAATGTATATACTTCGTGCAATAGCCCGATAAAATGTGTGTTTGTGTGTGTGGCTGTGTGCGTTTGCATGTGTGATCTTTAATGACTAATCGTAAAAATTGCTCTTTACTTTTCTAACATTTTATTTGTTCATACAAAGCCAAGACAGACACACAGGCAAACTCCTTACTCCAAACTCCAAAAACAAAAAACACAAAAAAACAAAAACCAAGAAACAAAAAGAAAAACGATTTCTGGAGTGCAAAATGTTCATTATCCATGAAAATGTGTGAAGTGGCAAAGTTTAATTTTTCCTGGTAGATAGAATAGGTTTTCAAAAAAAAAAAAAAAAAAAAAAAAAACCAAATGCAAAATTCAGTACACTTTTAATGGATTTCTTAAGGAGCCCGTAAAATTGTTAAATTTCGTTTCATCTCCTTTTAATGTTGGTCGTGTTCGCTCGTTCGCTTCAATGTCTGCACGAGTGGGCATGTGATAAAAAATTGTTAACGCACAACTTAATAGTCCACTAAATCTTAGTAACAATGACAATCAATTAATTAAATATGCACCGAACGTACGCACACAGTTCGCTACAAGTTCAAGTTCGTATAAATGTTACAAAAAACGGCATCTCATCGATCTTACCTATCTCTTAGGTATCTTTCAGGAATCTTCAAAATGCTTTCAACAATTTCTGCCTTTCAAATATCGTTCACGGGTTGTTTCTGTTAAATCAAAGCGCATTCAAATTGATTGAGAAAAATAGTCTACAACCTATGTTTCTTCAAGTTGCTTAACACACTCTACAAAGCATGCGTACTGAACGTGGCTTTCATCAAAATTTTCTATTCTTTTTTCTTCGCCCCCCCCCCCCCCCCCCCCCTCCCTTCACCACCTCTTTATGGACAATCCAGTTGTTGTTATCAGCTATTGATGATGTTTGATCGTGTTCTCGATTGAATTTATGGTTTTCTTCGTTTTTTTTTTTTTTTCTTTTCGGTGAACATGTCCGATACTGATAAATAAATTGTATGTAATAAGTGAAAATATTTCATGTAGTTATGTGGTTGAACATGAAAAGCCCCTCCAGTGATCCTCCAGCATAACAATTGATGTTAAAAGTTCCAATTGCTCAGATGGCGCACAGTTTTTTCTCTTTTTTTCTTTTAATTTTTAAGTTTGAATGCGCGTACGCAAGATAATCTCATTCATGGAAATATACGTACAATAAATGAGATTCAGAAACAAAAATATTAATCAAAACGTGAAAACCCTAATAGAACAACTTTTCGATGTAAATCTTATGTAGATGTGTGTTACGTATTAAAAGCCAAATTGTAATTGCAATGAGCTAAACCATCGTAAAGAGAAGAGAAAAAGGGTTAATATATATATATACATATATATATATTTTTTTAATAACACTAGAATTACCGACGTCTTGCATACAACTAATTATTCTAACACGTCGTTCGCTCAAACACAAATCAATTAGAAATAAACACACAAACACAAATCAATTAAAATAATAGTAAATCGGTCGGGATTATTTTTGAACCGAACCTGCTGGTGATTATAAAAAGCATATGGGAAGCAAGTTTGCCGAAATAAATATGAGAAAATAGTCGGTACCTTTTAATGGGTGTCGCAGTTTCTAATCTACTATGGGCGCGTATCTGGACAGATCAGAAGCACTTTTTAATCTCGAATTTTCCTAATCGATCAAGAAATATTGGCACCAAATTTCAGCATTCTGCGGCAAGCCGAAAGAGATCGAAGTGATCCCTTTTGATAGACGTAATCGATATCTCGAAGACTAAGCCAACCAGGAAAAATTGTTAATAGACATTTAAAGCTATTCTCATATACACCCCACCGTTTTTTTACACGGTAGAAATCCGTGTAAAAAAATACCTGCGGCATATCGTAAACTTTGTAATATGTTTTACAAATCGTGAAAAATCGTGTAAAATGAGAAAACTCTGTATATGCTTTTTAATAGAATCGTGCAAAAAAAGTAGCAAGGAAATGCATAATACATATTTATAGAACCAAACCCATTTATTTTTATTACAAAAAACAAATTAAAATTAGTATATAGTGTGAATTCAGTCCATAAGTATATGCAATATATAAAAATTGAACTCGCAATTAGGAATAATGATCAGTATCTGGATCAACTCGATGAAAAATTCTATTGTCAGTAGACATAACGGGTATGTCTAACACAACTGCCGGTTTGATTTACATCAAAAATTTCGTTCGTTATTGACGGCCATGTGGGAGGAAAGCAAGTCTTTGACACAGGTGTGACCATAAACCGCTTAACTTCGGATCACAATGAATGCTGTTGTCAAAATTAGAATAGAAAAATTGTTTTTTTTGTATACGTGCTAGAACGAAATAATCGTTTAAAAAAAGTATATTTGCTCTCGTTGATGAACCGTGTTATTTCAAAATCGTGGAAAATCGTGACTGTGCAAAAAAAAGAGTTGAGTGCACTTCGAAGACCCGAAAACGTTTTCGGACTTTACGTGTTTTATAATCATCGAAGAGAAATGACGTTGTCGGTAGCTTTAGTGCCAAGTATACGCCTATTATAACTTATTTTGTATCGAGCATGAGTTGTCGAATTGCAATCGACACAATCTACCGAACGAATAAAGAATTGTGATCGGCAGAGAAAATCTTCTCAGTATTAAAAACCTACATAAGTCTCGTGTAGCTCGGCTAGCAATGCCTTCCCGATTCAGTTCTAAAAATGAGAAGAACAACGTCCATATATATATATATATATATATATATATAATATATGATATATTAAAAAAAATATTTATATATATAAAAAAAAAAAAATTCTTAAGCAAAGAAAATTAAATCACAAAACTATTTTATATATATTTTTAAAATTTCACATTCAGTAAAGTAAATCTTCAGAATAAATACAAGCGTACGTGTGTGTGTACGTTGAAATTATAGTTTTTCTTTTGTATTTATTTATTTTTTGTTGTGTTTTGTTTGCTGTTGTTTTTTTTTTTTCAGTTTCTTTTTTTTTAATCTATCGAAAAAGCTTTAGTTCTGTCATAGAAAAGCTGGAGGAGATGCTTTAACGATCTTGCAAAGGATCCTCTCTAACATGTAGCTGCTGTTGTCAATGTCACACCTCTTATCGTGCAAAATTTATCAAAGACGCAAAATTTTCTGAAGTGAGTACAACAACATTAGTGCAAGCAGCGTTTATTGTTAGTTCGTTTGATTGTAATAGCGAATCAGTAATGGAGGAGATGAGAAGATAGACAGTCTGCAACGTTACATTTATTGTTCAACAGCAAAAAGCAATAATTGTACAATAAAGTTACAACAAATGTTTAGTCAACGGCGTGCACATGATCATGGTTGAAGTACTTGCGTGTAATCGTAGTTTTGTGTGTTTATACGTTTATACGTTTATGCGTTTGTCTGTCTGGCGATGCTTGCATTTGTTTGCATAAATGGTTTTTAAACATTCGATCTTCACTTCACATCTTGAGTTCGCAACGTAGTGCACGATGACGACGACGCGTACTTAATGATATTGCTTATGTTCTTTTCAACTCTAAAAATTCATAACAAGTGCAGACATAATCCTGGACACAGTAGGTGTCTTATCATTGACACGTAAAATGTAAAACGATTTGTTTCTCGTGACATTTTTAAGCGAATAAGGGAAAGAAAATCATTAATAAATTGAAATCGAGCAGTTGCTGAGAGTTTGCTTGCTTTTTTTTTTTCTTTTTTTCGTTTTAATAAAATTAATAAATTTCCTCTTTAGAAATTAAATAAAAGTAAAAGCCAGCATAAAAAATAATCCTTACAAAGTTAAAATTTTTTAATTCTAGCAAAGAGTTCATATGCACAATTTGATGCCAATCACTTGCCATTTGATTGTATTTTTAAAGGGGGTTAGATAGACTGTAAATTTTCGAAACAATCAATTTTTTTTTTTCTTTTTTTTTGCTTCGAACCTTTTACATGTGGAAAAAATTTCATTACTTGGAAGAGATTTATGCTTCGAAATTTCGAGGCTTTCCGAAGTCAAAAAGCCTTGGACATAGTGATCGACATTGTTATATGCAATTTTAATGCCGGTATGATTAGCATTTGAGAAACCATTAAAGTTTCACAAAAGGATATTAGCATGCAATCGAACAATTTTTGCACTGAACCAATGCTAACCTCATCAAGAAAGCTGAGCGGTCTTTGATGTATGCTGTGAAATAGCCCGGAGATCTTCGAGAAAAGGGAAAGACGGTGAATATTTGAATTAGCAAAGGCAGTTTTATGGTCCTGAAATCGCGGCATAATAGAAAATAAGAGGTCAGAGCCTTATACGCCTTTATCTCAAAATCCATCTTTGTGAAAACGGCAGCAGCATTACTAAAACAATTTTAATTTTTTTTCACTCGATTCTGGAAAACAATATTCCCGAGTGAAACACGTAGTGTTTTGTCGATAAGTTAATTTAAATATTTTTAATTAATGAAGAAGTGGCCTCGTTTTGTTTCGTGAAAATTGCACTTTTTCGCTCAAATCCTCGCCAAATACACAAAATTTTAATATTTACAAAACCGACTACTTGTTTCACTATATATAAGAATTTAAATTAACTAGTTTTTTTTTTTTTTTTTTATTTTTTTTTTTTTTATTTTTTTTATTCAGCTCATATCGATCCTATCTGCTGCTTGTCGTAAAGCCCGTTGAACGAGGGATGTCTCCAGAGAAGAATGGCGGTATTGCCATTTTTGCATATTTTTCAAAATATTATTTTTCTTTCTAGTACTTAAAGATATGCTTAGCAAACCTCTCAAATATTGTTAATCTGCTACTTTTCCTTCCGTGCATAAAAAAAAAAGAATTGAGAAGAAACCGCTTTTTCTTTAGACTGGTACTGCTGATCTATCCTTTTAAAAAATTCCCTTAACCTGCTTTATGACTGATTTTAGATTTTTTTTATTTAGTACAAAGTTAATATCTTGTAAACAAACATGTCTTGTGCAGATAGCTGCTTATACGCATCACATGGATGATACGTACGAAAGCTTATCATTCAGCAAAACGGTATAGAAACGAACTTAAAATTCATGCGTTCGCATACCCCGTGTCGTTGTGTATGACGTTTATTATGTTATATTTGTGAAATAACATGAAAAGCGCTTAGTATGGAGTAAGCGGGACTTAGCAGTTTCTAGGTTTTAGTCGTGTTTGTGCATAATTTCTCATTATCATATAGTATAACTTACTCTCCTTATGTCTTTGGGTTAAAACGTTTTAAAAAATCGTTCACATAAGACGATATATATATCACGATTTTCTTCTTACCAATAAGTTCTCTGCAGATATCAAATTTCAAGAGATTAACAAACCGACTATCAGAGATTCTTCGATTTAAATAAGAGGACCGATCTCTTTGTCACTTGATTTCATAAGAATTACAAGAGCTTATTATCTCGCTCCTCCCATAGTGACTCATAACCTCAAATTTCTTATTTAAGTAACTATTTGAAATTTTTTTTTAAAGCAGCGCAGAAACCGCACTCAACTTTTTTGCTAGAAAATAAAAAACAAAAACAAAAAGAAAACAAAAAGAAAGAAAAAGAAAAAGAAAAGAAAAAAAAAAAAAGAAACAAGAAGAAGAAGAAAAGCGAAAACTGAAATGTTTAACTGTGATTTTTAACAGTTTGTTTTTATTAAAACTAAGCCGCAATAACAAAAACCGATTTTAACAACTATTTATGTATTCAAAACACGCTAAACAGTGATAAGCTTGTTCATAACATACAAGCACACGCGCTTAAATACATACGTATATATACATATATAGAAATATCTATATATACTTAACTTATATATGTACACTTAAAGATATACTTCTGTTTACTTTTATTTGAATTAACTATCGCCTTCAGTTTAGTTGAGTTGAGCGACAACGCTTCAGCATCATAAAAATGTCAAGAGCGCATGCGCATCATACTTTACAATGCTGCACTTAAAAGAAAAAAAAATAAAGAAAAAGAAGAAGAAGAAGAACGAAAAGATGCACGCACTTACATGAGTACAATGTGATGTGTATGTATATACATATATATGTGTGTATGTGTGGATGTGTGTGTATTTGTGTGTATGTGTTTGTTTCTATATAGATGTGCGCAAGTAAATATATCACAAGGAGTGTCAGGGAGTGAAAAGGAGGACCTTTTATATTTGCAATCCTTGTTACGGTTGGTAAGCGTCAAAAAATGAACGATTTGTGTGTTTGCGATTGAAATCTTAAGCACAGAACGACAACCAAAAACAGTTAAGCTTAACAGAGTCAAGCGAAGTAGTCGACAACAGTTGGAGCTCATATTTAACTAACACATACGTATATGTATATAAATGAACGCACACACACACACACACACACACACACGTATGCACAGAAATTTGAATTGGCCAAAACAAACCATCAGGTTTTTATTGTTCATCGTGATTGTCAGATTGTAGTGTTACTGTAGACAACAACGGTTCTCTAAAACGAAGAGCATACAGAATTGAGAAAAGCCTTTTGTTCTTTAGCGCGACGACTGCGTAATAAAATTATTAAATATCTTGATCAACATATATAAGAAGCTGTTGCTTTATTATCGTTCTTTTATGCCATACACGATCGTAGAGCATGTTAAACCCGTTGCTCGGCATGCAACTTTTACGCATATACAAATCAAAACTTTTTGCAACTAAGTATATATGCGGACCTAATCAGTATTCAGCTAAAATCGATAAGCTATTCAGAAATATTACACAGTAGTGCGGTAAAATAGCGGTATAGAGAATAAAAGATCGGAATCACGAAAAGTATAAAACTATCTTGCGTTTTTCCTCTTTTTTTGTTGTTCTGCTCTCTCTCTCTCTCTCTCTCTCTCTATCTCTCTTTGTCTCTCTCTCAAGAAACCGAACGTATGCCATTCCTTTTAAAATCAGTTTTTTCGAATAAAGTTTCTTAGTAGGTTTTGAAAATTTTTAATTTGTTGTCCTAGATGGAAAATGGTACCTTATAGTGATACGGAACGGTAGCCGGAACTATTACGCTCCCATTTATATTCTTAAAAAAATCTGAAAAGAATTTTTTCAAGATCCAACAAAGCTTTTACTAAGAAAATCTAAATATTTTCCTTACTTTTCATGGAGTCGCTATTGCTTACTTAGTACTTATGATGTTTACAACCGTCACGATCCATCTTTTCCGCTCCCATCCTTTAATGGTAGGTATAAGAACACGAAATATTACGAGTGAATAGAAGGGAAAGTGAAAGGGAAGCAAAAATCGATACCATAATCGAATCAAGCTTCTATCGCACTACAAATATACCCAGGAATAAATAAAAATGTTTACAAGTACAACCTATATCTGGATTCATATCATAGTATGAATGGAGACCAAGCATATTGAACATCGTATGAAAAAAGAAAATTCAACTTTTTTCAATTTTATTTGACGTTTATTTAAAGTTTGTCTTCGATTTTAGCAATCGACGGGTAGGGACCAGGTATCACATTGTTGCAGTTGTCAGATATCACAAGTTTTGGCTCTTGCTTTCTTTATTAATTAATTTTTTGTCTTTGCTTTTGTTATTGTTTTTTTTTTTTTCGTACTGTGATTTTTGGCTTTATTAAGTCTTCTTATGTGTTTTGTGTAAAATTGTCTCATGACATATTGATATGGTTGCGAATATTTGCTTTTACACCCACCGCAAGGCATGTATTTAGGTTTGGTACGGACGACCCTCAAACATCAGAGATCTTTGAGGATATGAGAGATATTCTTGGGTATCATATGAACTAAGGAATTACATGATTGATTACATTTTCGTGTCCGGTATTGATTAGGAAACCACATGCTTATGACGCAATTTTATGAAAAGTTCACTAATCGCGAACCAATGAATTCTTCTTCGAATTCAATGATCAGTTGAATCGATTTCTCCACACATTAAAGGGGAAAATTTGAAAATTTCATTTTCAATCTCTAACGGCCGTTTAAGTAGCGGTATTAAATTAGGTCATTAAAGCGATCTTTTCAGGTAATCGTGCTCAGTGTTGATCCCTAAAACTCTTCAGTTATGTTCGCGGGTATGTTTTTGATGAAAAAGATTTATTTCATAAAACATAATAAACACAACGACAGCTAATTGGTAAGTAACAAAAGACTCGGTCTAAGCCGCATACAACTTTTGACTTTAATGTATATATATGTGTGTATGTGTGTGTACGTGTCGTTTTTTTTTTTTTGTATTTTTTGTGTTTTTCTTTTGATGAGATCTGTCAGTATGTTCGAAGCTTGTTAACTGTTGCTTATATGCTTTTGACAACTTGTAATCGTCATCAGCATCGACGTCAACGTACAGGCCAACGCATACATTTTCATTAAAATTTGCTTTTGAGTTTTTCTTTAAACCTTACCGAGAACTTCCTTTCAATTTCACTGGAATATGTTTTCATTTATTTATTTGTCTGTTAATATACAACCACACACTCACTTATAGACAGATATACGCAGTAAGTATATTAAGTTTTTTTCATATGTCTTTCTATATCTGTCTGTGGCGCCTAATTTCAGTTAAAATCATTCATTTCATTATAAATTTCTCTTGATCGCTTCTACTTGTCCTCAATCTTTAAATATTTCAATTAATTTTTAACACAATACGTCCGCGTTCATTATTAATTTTTTATCAATACAATCAGATAGAAAGACAAAAAAAAAAAAAACAAACATATAAAATAAAAAGTGAGAAGATTAACTAAAGTAATTTAAGTCTTTTTAAAATTTCATGATTTCAAAAGAATTGTCATTTAAAACGCGTGCATATCATTAATGGCCAGACACTGCTCGCTCACGCTCGTAACATTAGTGATCTCTGTTCGTAAGGGAAAAATTCAATCAAATCAAATAAGATCAATAAGAAGAAGAATTTATTCAACTAGGAGAATAAAAAAAAGACAAAAAAATTAAATCAAACTTGAACCGAATATTTCGATATTCATCGCTTATCTGCTTTTATTAGTTTTTTAACAAATACGTTACTGAAAGCATGGCATGCTGTCGAAGGGTAAGAATTTCAGAATTCTAGCAAATAGACACACCAGCCTATGAAAGCTCTTCTCTAACTATCTATCTATCTGTCTATCTCTCTCTATTTGCCTCCCTTTCACTCGTGCACCAATCGATTCCATCTGATTGATTATTGCTATGAGTACACACCTATAGAGGACATTGCCTGCATGGCTGGTTATAAAAAAAATAGAAAAACGAAAGAGGACGAGATAGACTTAGAAAAGTAGGATTTTAATGCCAAAAAACACAATGTTAACGATGCTCTAAGCAACATCACAGAAATTTCACAAGTCATAGCATATTTTTTCTGTATGGTTCTTGATGGGATCTTTGAATTCAAAATCAAAAAAAACAAAAAAACTATAACAAAAATACGCAAAATTTTCGTTTATGATTAGTAACCGATCAGAATGCCAGAATAAAGCCCAAATGCATAGAGTGTTACGCAAAAGACATATTATTTTCAGATTTCTAAAACGTGAGCACATACGCAGCACAAAGCGATTTAATTTTCTTTTTCGATATGATCAGTTTCTTAGGAGATGTCCTCTATTGGCGTAACGCGGCAAGTGTCACGAAATGGGGAAAGAAGAGAGCAAATAGAGAAGGGAAAGAGGAAGAAAGAAAGAAAATAGGAAGACGGGCGCGGCAGATTGCGGAATGTGTGCCCAATCGAGAAGTGTTCCGCCTATACCGATCGACCACTCATTGCAGCGACCACCCAACCACCCAGATCCGATTAGCCTAATAAATGTCAAAAACTTAAATTTAACATCAAATTTTCGTATTGCGAAGAAACGTTTAAGGATACAACGCTCGATTTCACTATACAAACGACAATTGAAAAGGACAGAACTAAATCGAATCATTTCAATATATATATATATGTATATATATCAATACGAGATTTGTTGAGGGACATTTCACAAAGAAATAAAGAAAAAAATTAAATATCAACTCTTTTCTTACCGGTATTACCACTCGAACCCTTCATGGCCTTTTCTATAAAACATTCCCATGGTTCTTAATTTTTTTTTTAATACTTAATAAATTTTATTAGTATTTCTTTCTGCCAGAGAGACAAACATATATTTATTTAGTGCTTTTCATAATAATTATTTTAATGTTTATTTTCGACTTAATGTACATACACAGGCACGTCTGCAACTATGTATATGTTGGAAGAAAAAAAAAAATGTTGTTCCATATTTTTCGCCTGAATTCGAAGCAATAAAAAGCCAAAAAAAAACAAAGACCAAAAGTTCAGACTAAACTAACCAAATATATTGAAGGAAAACTATGAAAATGTTGGTAGTAAACGAGAACTTAGTACATATAGACAGGCAGACAGATAGACAGACTGAAGGACAGGCATACAAATGTATAGATTTTGTTGTTTAGTTAAATTGTCAAAAGAGTGAAAACATTTTGTCTCTGTGTCTAAACGCACACACACACACACACACACACACACACACACACACACACACACACATACATACATACTTGTATATGCATACATGTATAAGAGCATGTGAACTAACTGCCTTTCAACACTAAAAGGTACAAAATTGAACAACGTTGTAAGGTAAGGTGTCGCATTTCGTTTAATTTCCTAAACTCATAAAAAGTTAACATTTTATGCCATAAAATTTAACAATAATATCAACCAGCAGCAACAACAACAATAACAATAACAACAACAGTAACAACTACTGGTACTACTTTTTAAATAAATTGTGTCTCTCTCTGCAAAATATTCTTAGAATTTTGAATGGAATATATTTCGTAACACTCGATGATGTATTCGAGTTCGAAATCATCAGGCACGTACGATATTTATGTGTTCGCTTAGATTTTGAATTCGCTGAAAAGGTTACAATTTTTTTTTTTTTTTTTTTTTTTTTTTTTTTTTTTTTATTATTATTAATGTAGAGCAAGAAGATTCGGTGAAGCAGCGGTGGTGGCCACGACAACGGCAGCGACAGCGGCGGCGGCGGCAGAGCCGAATAGTTACTCATAACAAATAAATAAAATTTTTATTTTATTTTTAAGGTTTCTTTAAGAGAGATTTCCTAAAAGTTGATGATCACTAACTTTTATTATAAATGGTTAACGTTATCGTTTGTTTCATGGTTTTAATGAAATGTGATAAATAATGCCGCTAAGTTCAAAAGCGAAACAAACCAAACCAAACCAATGTAATGCAAAATTAATGTTTATCTCAAACTGTAATTAATACAGTACTGGGGTGGAATCTAGTCTTGATATATAGAATAGGAAACGATATGAATATGGAATTGAAAAGAGTTTGTTAAGATCCTTTAGAAGTTGATTCAATCCGATTGATTTAGGTTTAGGTGAACACATTATCCTATATGTGGATGCCTTGTTTATTTTATATTTATATTTATTTATTTATTTATTTGTTTATTTTTTTCATTTAAACCTAAGATCTATATCCATGCAATTGGCATATGTCGCATTGGCGTGAACACCTCACAAATTTGCAACACCGAACAGCATGAGTGCGCGATGCCACAAACACGACAACTTTACCAGACTACTACCACCAGCTGAGTTATGCCGCTGCTGTTGCAGCTTGAAGCTGGGGCTACAGTTGATACTCTCTTGTTGTTGCTTATTGTCACAATAACAATTTAATGTTGTCCCGCGCTTAACGTAACAACAAACAAAACCAAAAACACAATCAACCACAAGCCACCAAAAAAAAGAAAAACAAAAAAAAAAAACAAAACAAACAAAAAAAAAGGAAAATAAATAAATAAATTTAAAAAAAAAAGGTTTCAGAGAAATTGTTGTGTCTGTTTCTTAATCTAGCATTGTTATGTGGAAAAGTTCATTTTACGGGTTTATCAACAGCAAGCGATCGATACATCAATATGGTCAATAAAGTCAACTATAAACAGGCAAACAACACCCCAACAACAAACAATAAATGCGCATACATGACAAATACCAAATTTATGGATAATTTTATTTTTGGTCTTAGAACGCGCTACTCCTTCACTTCACTTCGCTTCACTTCATTTTACTTTACTTTTCCTTATTTTACTTTAGTTCACTTCACGGTGTTATTGTTGCAGTTGCAGTGGGATTTTCAGATATTGGTACTTTTAGCTGAACATCTATACGCGAATTTTATTGTATTTCAATTGCGGTTTTTGTTGCTTTCCTTTTATTTCGTTCTGTTTTGTTTTGCTTTATCTTTTTTGGTGTTTTTTTTTTGTTTTTTTTTTTTTGCTTCGTATTTTTGTCTTTTATTTATTTTATTTTTTTTTTTATTTTTATTTTTATTTTTTTTCATTTTAATGAAACTGAAATTTAAGAAGTTTTCGTTTTGAACGCTGCTCGCTCGTTTCGAATTTATTTTGTGTTTTCATTGTTGTTTTTACAACCACCAGTACAACCACAATAGGCAGCCAAGTAAAATAATGTTAATATACTGTGTGTTACGATTGCCTGGCTTGAGAAGCTGTTTCCTGTCGCAATTGTACGCCGATCGCAAATTTTTAACCAACTGACAACTTGCCACAACATAAGCACTAACAGCAATACCAACAGCAATACAAATTAACTTCTACTACTCACTGTATGTTAAAAATGTGAACAGTGGGTCCAAACCGAATACTACTCGAACTTACCGCTATCAATTTATCAGCAGGCGACGCGTCAATAGATTTCCATTTTAAAATTTTCATTTGCTTTTAAAACGAAATTTTTCATTTTAATAACAGCGATCGACTCGTTGTCGATGCAAAATATTTTGAATATTTTTAGTCCCACTGTATGGTGGTGGTCTTGAGACATGTAAAAACTTGAGTTGTTCGAACATTATGGCTGTTTTTGTTATTGCTTTTGTTGCTGTTATTGTTGTTGTTTAAGGCTACAGACTACAAATTGCAGATCACGGTTTTTATGTTGTACATGCAAATTCATGGCTACTGTGGAGCCATGCTTTTATATTCAGTCCATTGTTGTTGTTCTCTACTTATTATATATATATATATATATATATATATATACATATTTGTTGAGGCAGGAATCGCGCGCGCATTCTATTCCATACTTAAAAAAAAAAAAAAAAAAAAAAAAAAAAAAACAGTATCGAATTTGTATTAGACTTTTGGAGATTCTGTCTCGTTATTTTTGCACATTTTTTAGTAGATACATACAGACATTTATATATAGATATGCATATACATATATATATATATTTGTGGACGAGTACATTACATAGAATCAATGTACGTACGCGCAAAAAGACATTCATAGGATTGCGATTATTTTTGCGGCAAGAGCAGCAGCACTACAATAGCAGTAGAAAAAGACAACAACAATGTTGATGTTTATTCAACTTCCACGTAAAACCGACAACAAGTGACAGTTAACACAGTATGTGTGGCAACTAAGTGCATGTTTGCAACTTTTTGCATTTGATTTAAGGGCAGTAAAAAAACAGCAACCAAGAAAACTATATTCATCTTGAGATAAGTCTCGAGTTCTCACACCACTTACGCTAAATGCTAATATGACAATTGTTTAACGCATCTGACTCAATCCCATTAATTGCGGGCCTCTCACTGATGGACTCCGTTAAGATAATTTTCCAAACCGAAAATCCTTCTAATCCATCCATATATTAATTGAAGCTCTTCTTCTTCTCATTTTTCAATCTATTCAATATTTGCTCATAAATTTGAAGAGATTTCCAGATATCCTACCAGAAGTTTGTCTGTCTGTGCTATCAATGAAGTAAGGAAATGAATAAACTAATGGGTACAATAGATGTTTTATTTCGATGGCATATGTCATATAATGAATGTAAATGCTTCCGGGTATAATAATCTGCCGGCCGATAAAGGAAATCTGATGAACATTTGCATTTTAGTGTTAGTAAAAAAAAGATATAAAAAAAAAAAAAATTTTTGTTTTTATTTTTTAAATTTAGTTTCATTTAATACAATGTTATTATTGTTATTATTATTATTATTATGATTATTATTTTTTGTCTGCTCCTTTATCCATGCAGTGCCTCTCATTCGAAAATATCTTTTTCAGTCTGTCAAAGGCAAAGTCACTGTCGTGTGTAAGTATGACATACATGTTGACATTTGTATGCAATGATGTTGATGACGATGATGACTGAGCGTAGAACACCAAGAAGTCGAAAAGTAATAATTTAATTAAAACCGAACTATTTCGCAGTGAAAACGCGCGAAAAAACATGTTTATAGCAAATCGAAATGAGATGTAGGCGTGCAAAGTGAACGAGAATCACTTTCTTCGGCTTCGAAAGCGAAACAACTTTTGACACTTAAGAAGCTAGTGTAGGCGATATAATGCACAATTATAAATATCCGACTACCAACACAACAACAACAGCAACAAAAACAGAAGCAACCGTAACTGCATCGATTCCTAACAAACACAGAGAATTTAAAAGCCTAAGACGTGTACACTGTACCTCGCCAGCAAATGACACAATTTACACAAGTTTCATTGTTGTTGTTGTTGTTGTTGTTGTTGTTATTGCTGTGCTGTGAGCTCGTTCGCTTCTTTTCATATTTATTCGCACTTTAGAAGATATATTAAAATTTTGAAATGGTTGTTACACAGGGAAATACCCATCAGTCAGTTACCATACGCGTTAAGCATATTCTTAAGCAGCATAAGCAGTATGCACAAATAGCATTAACATGTATGTAGCTTGTGTCTCTGATGGCCAAAAAAATAGTTACCGATGTAGAGTGCTTCGAAAAATTAACTGCCTACCTACGTGTGCACCCAGAAAAAATCTGAAAACTTGCTAACGCACTAATATAGCATTAACACGATTCCTGGATCCACTTATAAAACATATGCAAAGAGCGGGGCTTAGTTTTCGCACACTCTATGGACTGACTCATGAGTTTTTTGAGGAATCGCGTAACTTTTATCAAAAAGACGCATAATAACAACGAATGCATTAAACAAAATGCAAGAAAAAATCAACCATCGCAGGGTATTATACGATCCAACTTAAGCTCATGATAATGGTTTTTTTTTGTCCTTTTTTCGTACAATATTCGCAAGTTGTTCTTGTCGTTTTTGCAAACCGTAACGATAGTATTTAACACATTACTATATGCACCTCTAAATGTATTCATGTCTCTAATGATTTTGCGCCAACATTTTATGACATTTTTCATGGAACATTTAAAGTAGTTCTGCCGGTTGCCAGTTGGATATATTTCTGCACCATAATCGCAAGCACATTAATAAAAGTTTGACTAATTATACGAAAAAGGGCAGGAAAACTTCAGAACAAACAAACGAATCTAAACAGATCGGTTAGCTTTCTCCGTACTTGTGGAATGAGTCTTTGCCAGCGAATTTAAGCGATCGTGAGGTGATATGTGAAAGAAACATTTCCTCAAATCATTTAATCTATGCATAGTGAGCACGCATCACCTTTCCTTACATTAGTACCCAATACACTTGAGTCATTCGAGAATTCTGAATAGCAACGCAGCCTACGCCCTCAATTGTACAGAACCAGATTTGCGTGCTATTGAATATCTTGACGGGTTTCAAGTTTTATGACCACAAAGTATCAATTAGGAATTTGTATACGTCTTAAGGAGAATCTATTGTAAACTGTTAACAATCCTCTTATTCTGTTTGTTCGGAGTTCGCTTTTGCTAAGGTTTTCTCGCACCGTTAGCATCACGTATATGAATTCAAGATTTGAGTAGAATTCGTACGGATGCTTTCAAAAGTCGAACGCGTCCGCGGAAGAGAGCGTCGTCACTTATGGGTGACGAGAGTGCTGACAACCACCTCGACCTCGACCTCGACTTCGACAGTTTTGAGCTTCGGCATAACATAGGCTGTACCCTGCTCATGCACAGACACCTGGTCTGTTTCCCAGCTTCAAATGCTTTCAGTTTCAAGTCGAAACTGTCTCCCTTTTTACTCTCTCTTCTCTACCTATCCTCTCCTCTTGGCCACTGGTCGAATGAAAGAAGAACGAAATACAGAGTATAAACTTGTGTACTGTGAACATTCAACTTTCTCGTCTGCCTTCATCAATAATTTTTGAGTTTCCCATTACCGTTAACGTAAGATTTTTCTTTTATTCACTTTAGCAATGAAAAATGAAAAGCACAGCTTTTTACTATTTTGTTGTTTTTCAGCACATAACCCGATCTATACGAAGACACAAAAAAAAAAAAAGAAGAGCATGCTAATGTTGCGTACACTTTGACCAAGGAAGAGTCCTTCGAAGTAACGCGAAACTAAATATAAATGAGTAACTAATGGAATGACGGACACAATACGGATTTTGCCTTTTGAGAAAAGTTCATTGTAAGAGGAAGAAAATATATTCTTTTTGGAAATACTTAAATGGTTTACTGTACACACACACACAGACACATTTCCAGAAAGCCTACTTTGTCGTTTATTTGGAGAACACACTAGACGTAGCCATCATGACCGATGGATAGTGAGCAATAATTGATGTAGTTACGGTGGTCGTCAACAACCGAATTGCCTCTTTGTGCTAAAAGACATGAATTGAACCGCTTGTACAAGACGTGAATCATTTGCTCGTTCGTTTGCCAGAAAGATGAGAGAGAAGCACTGAGATCAACGATGGACAATACTTTAAATCTAAATATCTGGTATTAAATATTTCAATAGGAGAGACATTGGCCCCTGAACGGACATAATTTTATTACATCTGGAATAATAATAATTACAATAATAGCAATAATAATAGTGATAAACATACAAACACAAAAAATGAATCGAAACCAAAACGGATCGTTCGCGACTTATCAGAAAGACAGTCAAATAAAATTGTCTTTGGTTGGTATGTATAAGCATTTATGCTTTCATTTATAGATGCATGTTAGTAGATAAATTTAAGTCGAACTACAAAAAAAAAAAAAAAATGCTATAAAAAAAAAAAAAAAAAAAAAAAAATGGGAAAAAATGGAAAAAACAAATGGAAAGAGATTGAGAGGGAGACAAAGAAGCCAACAAACTAAGTTTAACTGCTTACAGGGAATTATTAGCCTTCCTGCAGATGAAAGATATTAATTTAGTCACTGTTACTATTGCTGATGGCTGTGCGTACGTTCGGTTATACTGACTATATATATATATATATATATATATATATAAATATATATATATATATATGAATAGTTATTGTTTAAAAATTCACAAGATTTCTATCTTAAGTACCATTTCATCTTTTATTTTCTTTCTCTGCTTTGACGATTTCATTATTATTTTTTGTGTTTGTTTTTGTTTTTGTTTTTTTCGTATAAATTTATAGATTTTTTTTTTTGGTTTTTGTATTTAATTGTTAGTTGGTGATTTTACTGTGTGATTTTACGATGCCATAAATTCACCAAAGGATTCAATTATCCTTTCAATGACAATTTATTCTCTCACTGCCACTGTTTGCTACATTTTCTGGCGGTTTTTTTTTTTTTATAGTCTTTAAGAATTCTCTTCTTGCACTTGAAAGGAATCATATTAAGCTCAGTAACGCAGTAGCGCAATGAGTCTGTCTCGGAATCATTAAAAACTCAGCAGGTTCTCAAAATCTCACAGTCATAAAACTTATTGTTACGGTATTTGGGAGTAGAGAGGTAGCCGCGTCGAGCAGCCACGTTCTGTCATTTTTAAATATGATAACAATAACTGAATTTCTCGTCATAGGTATACTCTGTCTTCAAAGGTAATAAAATGCGAAATGATCGGAAAAAGTGATTACAAAATTGAAGGGATATTAATGCACAGTAGAAGGACAGACATTAGTGTTTATATGCGAGTTATATTTTGTGTAATATGAAGTATGCTTAACAATTTCGGGCCGAGAGACACTGCCAAGTCATATAACAATCATTGCAGGATTCTCCAGTTCAATTAGTTGCAGTTAAGTCAAATCAAACGATCTTCAGCATAACAGCGGCCTTTGAAAACTCAAATTAACTCGAGTTTGGGTGAAAATGATTTTCGAACATGAGAAGATTTTCCGTTTTGATTTTTCCATTCACTCTGCACTGTCACTTTACCATAATAATTACTTTACTCTATTACTGCTTGAGCATTCAATTCAATCTTGAAAATGTTACAAGGATTTTGAAAACGTTTTCTCATTACGATCAGGTGCAAACGACTGAATATATTATGTTTTTCAACTCCAAGGTTTTATGCTATCGTCGTAACGGCATGTTGCAGGTATGCTGCGCTTTCCTGAACAATGATGCATGAATTGAAGTCTAACTGGATGAACAGTCTATCGCATTGATACATCGTTTCGTATATGCATAAAATATCTCGAGATATATACACACCCTGGATATAACGATGACGGTTTGTACTTGAGATTTACTTGTGAACGGAATGTGATTGCGTTGATGCTCGGTAATCGACAGTTAAACAATGTGTATCGTTTTCTAAGGAGACGATTCATGCGGTTGATGATGAGAGTGAACGGAATTGATCTGAACTGAACTGAGCTGAGCTGAACTGAACTGAACTGATGAAATAGGACTGTGAAGAAAGAAAGATCATTGAATCCTCCTCAACATGCAATATTCAAATAAAATGATTATTAAAATAAATTTATCCGCCAATGAACTGTTCAGTGTTGGCGGCGGCATATGATCGCGAATTTAAGATCTAAAATTATTATAGCTGCGGCGGTGGTGGTAACTGTCGATTATTTGTTGTGTTTTGCGTTGATACATGCGCTCTTTAACATTTAATACACTTGCGTCAGCAATGATATTTAAGCTGAAACTAAATCCTCTGCATAATTGAGATCCTCGTATATGACATTTAAGGGAAAGAAGATACAAAACAAAAGCATCAGCACCAACACTAGCGTCAGGATCCGTAAAGAAGAAGCAGAGCATTATTAATTGCTTATGAAAATGCAATAAGAGCGCATAAGTTTTTTTAGGTAGTGACGTGAGCGACGAGTTAAATGAGTGCGCGCAGAAGAATATCATATAATGTCTGCGAATTGTTCTGAGTGTTGTGATGCTTGAAACCCTTTGACATTGTACAATATGCGTTGATTTCTTATGGCCTTCAAATTGAAGTTTCTTGATGTTTTGTTTTTGCGTATGCATACACAAGCACATCCATATATATATATATATATGGTTTCTTTTTTTATGGCTGACTGTACTGATCTTAAACAGCAGATAATAATTATTTCAATATGTTCGTTCATTCATGTTGATGTTGTGAAGGCAGTGGTGGCTGTCTGGCAGTGCCAATGTTGATGTTAATTTCATATTAGTCGCAGTATGCGAATGAGTACATATGCGTATGTATGTTTGCATATGAATAAATGCTTGGTGTTGTGTGTAAATATATACACATGAAGGGCTGACATGATTCGATATTGAAAATGGTTATAAAAATTGCACGCACAACACATTGTATATTAAATTGAATTTCTTAGAATAGGTTTGTCATTGTTGTTGTTGCTTTTGCTCTTGCTGCTGCTGTTGCTGTTGCTATTGCTGTTGTTGTTATTATTGTTGTTATTATTGTTGTTGTTATTGTTGTTAGTAAAGCAGTATATCACATTAATGAGCTCTTGAAATGGAAAGAAGACAACGACAACGGATTGATAATTCCTGGTATTAATGTATGCCAATTAAAATTGAAATTATGTATATTTCCGCTGTTTTGTTTGCGTTTTATGTACATTCAATGAAAAACTTATTAAAGGAAAGCAAAAAACAAAAAACAAAAAAAAAAAGAAACAAATGCTGCTTTTTTTTCTCTCTCTCTTATATAAAGACACACAAGTAACTCTACATGCGTTCCTATTATACGTGATCTGAGCGAATTTGAATTGCATTTTTTTTTTTTTTTTTGAAGGTGAATGTACTTCCGGTATTCATTTCTAACGTTTCTTTGCATCAAGTATTATTCTTATTTGATTAGTAGCGTATATAAATAAATGCGTGCATCCATACATACACATCCATACATAGATGGCAGTTGAAAATTGAATGTGCATCGTCCATCACCATACGCTATAGTGTTCACGTTGACATCATAAAAATGCATGCGTATCACATATCACACTTGATGGAATTATATTGTTGTTGAATACGTATATGAGTGTATGTGGATGTGGATGTACAATATAAGTGTATTCATACGTTTTTGTATATACACATAATTGAATAACGTCTTCTCTACTTATACCTCTAGGCTTCATAAAATTCATTTATTCTCTATTATCAATGGATTTTCTTACCAATTTAAAGGTGGCAGATTGGTTGGCTGCCCCATGTAGCCATCTGTGTGTGATATGTGTGATATTGAATGCATATATATTACTATGTTATTTGTTGCATTGTAATCATCCATTCGTATAATTGTCGATGCGTTAAGGTAACAGTACACCCTTTCCATCAGACCATATATCATCATCAAATACCGACACACAATTACTTATTTTAAAGTTAAGCAGCAAACACCAAAATCAAACCATCCTCTTGACTTAGTTGGTGGTGTATGTTGCGTTGCGTTACGATTCATGCTACTAACAATATCGCTTAAGTTTCTATTATTAAATAGTAAATATTAGCAGGGTTTTGCTTCTGTAACCATGGTTATTGTCTTGCGCAGCCATAGCTATTGTGCCAAGCTATGATGTGCTCTGATGTGTTATGATGTGTTGTGTGTTGTGTGTTGTGTGTTGTGTGTTGTCTTGTGCTTTATATATATATATATATATATATATATATATATATATATATGTGTGTGTGTGTGTATGGTTTAAATCAACACCACCTATCATTATCAACGACTAGAGTATCATCATCGTCGTCGTCGTCGTCATCATCATCATCATCATCGTCATCATCACCATCATCAACAACGTTATGATATATATATTCCTCTCTAACACCTGCATTTGTTAACAAGTGAGGGAAGATATTTAGTTACCTACTGTTTGTGTTCTTCTATTGTTGTTATTACTATTATTATTATTATTATTATTATTATTATTATTATCGTATTCTAAGGCGACTTTTTATTGTGTCTCTATAAATATATAAAAATAGAATGAGCGGTTATGCGCTGATTTGCCAGATTTGATTTCAATTTCTATTGTTTTTCATAGGATTTTCTTTCGTCTTTTACTTAATTCATCGAAGTCTTTCTCAAATACAAAGCCAAATCTAAAAAGGTGTTGATGTGTGTATGTTATTATTTACAATGATTGCATTTGCGTTGCGAGCTATCAAAATTGTCTCGATTAAGGAGAAAAAAATAAAAAAAATTACAAAAATTAATTTTACATTTTCCTTAATTGAATGCCACCTCATCCACCGTCTTACCAGTCACCAGTCACCAGTCACCAGGCACCAGCCACCAGCTACCAGCCACCTTTAAGTTAATAAGGAAACACGGATTTTTAGGGTTTTAGAAATTATGGACTATCAACAATAATAAGAGAATGACAGCAAAACCACTCACTACATTATGATGCTAATCCTTTGACAAAAGAATGCAAAGCAGCACGAAACTTTTTGCTCAAGCGATTGTACAAACATACAAGCAAACAACCCCCATATCATTTTGCACTGATGTGATAGTGATTGCTGCTGAATTGTTGCAAAAATCTGCAAAACAAGAAAAAAAAAAAGTAGAGAGAAAAAATTGTTAAAATAAAAAAAAAAAAAACGGAAGGCATACATACAGATAGATATACATGAAGATATACATATTTATATATATGTATAGGGGAGAGGAGAGAACTGTATGAAATTCCCTTAAGACTTTTATTTAGTCTTACGTAGGTTTAGACAACAATTCGAGCATATGGAATAGGTTTATTATGCTCGATTAACTTTACTTTGACATTGACACGTCTGAGAAACCAGGATTTGAGAGATTTCGATGAGCAATTATTAAAAAAAAGGAGACAAAAAAAAAAGAGGAAAAATTAAATCCTTAGCTGTTCAATGACCTTTCTTTGTTAATATGTCACGGGATCCTGCTACACTCATCAAGACTGACTGACTCAGTGACTGACTGACTGACTGACTGACTGGCTGACTGGGTGATTGATTGATTGATTGACTGACTAAATGACTAACTGACCCGCATTCAATTAAGGTCAGGTCAAAGGAGTTCTGATTGCAATAAAAACCGTTAACTGATTTTTATTTTCAAAGTACAGAGCGTAGAGAGCGCATTGCGATAGCAACTATTTCAAATACTTTTTGATTTTCTCAAGCTTTTTACTGAAAAAGTTCCCATGAAGTAATAACAGTCAGCGGACAGTAACGAAATCCTTAAAGACCAATTGAAGTCAGCAAATAACAAAGAAATCTGTTGACAAAAATTTCTACGAAAAACAAAAAAAAATAAAAAACAAACAACCAAAAAAAAAAAAAAATTAAATCTTAAACAAATCAATATCACATATGGAGAGGATTGAACTTTCCAAAGGAATTTTAAGCATTTTTGCAAATAATTGGCCAAAAAATCACTGCAAACATCTGGTAGCATAAAATATTCGAAACGAAGAAAAGTGAAAAAAGAGAATAGTAATAATATTAATTCAGTGCATACGCTCATTGAACAAGCGATCATGTCAAGCGGCGGTTGGTAAATATTTCCATTTGATGTTGCCGTAGTAAGGGACTTTAAGGATTCAGCGGCTTTGAAGTTGCGCCGCCACCAATCGAATCTCGGTCAGACATCGCCATCAATGCTGTGATAAAATTATTGAAATTACATCGTTGAACGTCTGTCCGAATGTTGCCTTACATGCTCGAAAATCACTTTGGCAAAAAAAAAGAAATCAAAACGCGTTCGTAATTAATGTTGCTGCTGCTGCCGCCGTTTCTTCTGACATTTGGTTTTATGCTGTCAATGTTATGCGAAGAATGTCGTCAAAGCAAAAACATAATTATGTGGTCGTCGATGCATACTGCATTACCACCACACTACCGTATAACTAACAGTTGCAGTATCTATAAAAGCTAACTTAATATAGACGGAAAATCCGATGCGGTACGCGGTGCAGTGTGGGCTTATTTACAAGAGTCATTACTGTCAATTGATTCTCACGTCTTATGGCGATAGCGTGCGAGCCAATAATTGAGCGACTTTTATACGACATCACCAATACATAAGTATATTTGTGTGTGGATTTGTGTGTGTGTGTGTGTGTGTGTGTGTGTGTGTGTGTGTGTGTGTAACTTAGAGCATTGATTTGTAGCAATAATACCTCGCGTTCTCATTTGCTGTCCAGCTTTAGGGTTTCTTTTATTTCTTTCTTTCTTCTTTCTTTTTTATCTTGTCTTTCTTGCTGGGTCCGTCGTCTTGTATATTTCAGTTTTGCTGTCATTCGCCTTCTATTATCAATTACGGCAAATCTTTGCGCATGCCTAACTTTATTTAATGATTTCACTTCTTCTCCTACTTTTTCTCTATTTGACAATTATTCTTATGTGGGGTGTGCTAGATTTGTCCTACAGCTTGTGATATGGTCATCGATTAAATTTGAAACTACGCGTGATCCGACCACAGCCAGTGCCAGTGCTTTAGAAAAAACAACGCCAGCTTGCAGACATTAATCTAAAATTTGAACTTTTGTTGTTTATCAACAACAGTGAAAGAAGGATGATTCGCTTGCAAACAAAGCCCACAAAGACGACGTCAAACTTTAACTTGTTTAACACAAAATATATAAATAAACGAAATTGTTTAACAATTATGAACTCTTCGTTCTAGGTTGAGGGTAGCAAGGATTCGCCACAACCCGAGATATAATAACGTTTTGACAGATCTTTCTTTGCTGGGACAAAGACTGGTCGTTACCTTCATCCGCGCATTTCATGACATTCACGTGAATTCTTATTTGATTAGAATGTTCTTATATGATATATAAACGAATAGTGAAAGAGGAAATTGAATTAGTTTTATCCTTTTGTCTGTTGTTGCAACTAATGAAGTTTCTTACACGATTTATTAATGCCTTTTTGTCTATCCAGTTGTCCGTTGATCTCCTTTCTATTGTTAAAGCTGCATTATAACACTTACTTTATTACTAGGGGGACACAACTCAAATCTGAGAACGATCATGGCCGGACTAAAAATAACAGTCAAAGAGCGCTTCAGAACAACTACTGATTGATTGATCTAACGCTAGTGTTTTCCGTGATCATCGAAAAGTTCAGTTTAACAGTCGACAAACACTTTGCCCACAATATGACGGCAATGGAAAAGACTGCAATGTAACGGTCCATTAGAAATCTTGATCAAAAAATTAATACAAATGATTCTCAAAGTCATTGAAGAGTTCAATGTAAAAAATGGATAAAGCAAAGCGAAAAAAATTGTTTCCTCCAGGTCGAGAGAGTGTTTCAAAGATTCGACCCGAAGTGAATACTATTTTTTATTTTACTTCTTTACAACGAATTGACGATTTTTCTCGTGCATTGCAATGCGCAGCGTTCTTATAACGCCCCGATGTTTTGTTGCCTTCAGGTGAGCTAATGTAGAGAACAACAGCAATTAATTGCTGTAATTAACTCTTAGTTGATAACAATGGACATAAAATCATTTTTAATTGTTTTCATTGGATAAGTTTTCTTCATTGGTCTAGTTTTCGTTTTTTTTTTCTTTTGTCGTTATGATGGGTTCAATGGCACCCATTTTAATCAAATTTTCCGCTTGAGGTAAGTGTTCTGTGATCGAGCAACAGGGAATTCATTACGTTCGCCATTTACATGCGGTCGGATATGTCAAGTTCAAGGTTATGGATGCACATCAAACACTTGTTCTCTGCGTTTCTCATGATTTTAAAATTGCTTTTTAAGAATTCAAAGTGTAATCGATTTACAAAGCCAAGCACATAAATTAAAGAGCACACACTCAATTACGGCCGTACGGACATTAGTGTGTTGGAGTTTTGCGAGCAAACACACAAACACACAAACACACATGCACGCGCGCGCACATACTTATTATTGTACTATGTACGCCTAAACCAATAACACCGACAATTAAAAATTCTGCAAACGTTTTTGCTCGAACATAATAAAAGAAAAGAAACAAAACATAAAAAAAAAAAATAAAAAAAAAATAAAAAAATAAAATAAAATAAATAAAGTAAAGTAACGACAAACACACATATACCCGTAAGCATATGCAGAGGTAGATGAGCATACACAAGCGAACATGCACATACACGAACGGGCTTATACTCACACGTACTCACATAAATAAATAAATGTTAAACAAATTAGTATATAAAAAATTATTTGTAATCTTTGACGAAACGCCGCCACTCGTCAAATCAAATGAAATGAATTATAATCGATTGTCGTCGATTCGAAACTTCAAGGCGATATACGCTTAGATGTGGGAATATGCGTTTGGAAGGAAAAGAAGAAAGTAAGGCCAACACTGACTGGCCTTCTAAAATACCAAAAGGTAGATGAGGTGCGTGCTGCACTGTTCATGAATTTCACAAATTCACGTATATCCAGTGGGCATATCTAGGTTAACCTGGATTACTAATATAAGTAATTTTCACTGTTTTATTTATTGTTATTCCTGTTGTTGTAAATATAATTGTTATTGTTTTTGTTGTTTGACCAGTTAACCAGTCATCAGCCATCAGCCATCAGCCATCAACCATCAACCATCAGCCATCAGCCATCAGTCGTCCAGGCAGCCTATGTGTCTGCTGATAAATTAGCGAAATTATTAATCAGTAAATAAATGTAAATAATCAGGATAACTGATGCACGCATGGATTGGTTTTCGACTCGGCGGTTCACACGTTCCCCTGCTTGTTGCGTTGTCGTTCATGAAATTTAGTTATTAGTGATGTTTTGTTTTTATTTGAAAAGCAAACGCAGACAAAATAGAAGAAATCTTTTAAATTTCGGAAGAAAAATCATCGAGTTTTTGTGTTACACCCTAACACACAATAGCAGCAAAAACAAAATAAATGTTTGTATATATACATACATATATATATATATATATATATGCATATGTATTTTTTATATATATGTACAAAAAAGGAAAAAAGGAAAGAAGAAGAAGAATAAACTGACGAATTTCAGTTAAATAGGCGTATTTTTGTATGCCAATCAAGTTGCGGAGCTCAAGTCAAAAAGCTCAGTGGCCCCCCTTTGATCGCATTGGCAGAGAGTAAAATTGAAGCTATGAAGTGATGTGAAAACAACAGTAATGGCAACTGACAACCGCGGAACAAACCACGGTCACTGTTTATGGATAGACAGGTAAACAGACAGATCGAAGTAAACCAGCCAGCAGGTCAGACATTCAGCGAGCAAATAATTTGTATGAATTTAAAGTTCGTTTCTTTACTGAAACAATCGATCCCAGGCTTAGCAACACTGCATAAATGGATTTTAATGGCAAGTGATTATTAAGAGTATAGCAAAAGCTGCTGAAATGGATTGCGGTGCAAATGCTTTTTTTAACACAAGAGAGAGAGAGAGATAGAGGATGAGAGAGGAAGAGAGGGGGTGATAATGTCTTTGTGTGTGTGTGTGTGTGTGTGTGTGTGTGTGCATGCTTTCATGTATGTATATATTGTGCATAGCAATCGCAATCGCCAGCGTTGGCCAACCGCCGATATTTTAATTTGCGTAGGATATACACACAAACACATAGGCACACACAACTACAAGCACAAGCACGATCGCTTACATTCATTCATTCTTTCATTCATTTGTACACTCATATGAACATTCGGTCATTCGGCAAAGTGTGGCTTCAATTTCACTTAATTTGACTTCTTCTGCAGCATAAGTTAGTTGCCTTAGATACTTGCTTACAGTTGGTTTTTGGATTGTTGCTCCTGCGTGGCAGAAGTTCATTTAACGTTACGCCAACTTGATTATCAAGATCGCCATGTGTATCAATCACATACACATCTACACATATATATATATATACACACACACACACACACACACACACACACACATACATACATACATACATACATACACAAATATTCCAACCATAGTGTTGTATGTGTATGTATGTGTATAAGTAGTTTAGCTGAATTGGAAGCCAATAATCAAATGTCAGTCATTTGTGTTGATGGCAAGAAAAACGAAATCCCCCTGAAATATATAATATTTCAGTTTTAAGATTACGAGCTGCCAATCATTACGGCAACAGTCGTTTCGTATAATGGTTTTACAAACTTTATAAGACCTATAACTGCCGTACAAATCGTACAAAACATGATGATGAAACAAGTTAGGGAAGCAGTTGCAGCTTTGGTACGTGCGTTCGATTTTCGCAGAATCGCAGAAAAATCGCAGAATTAATTCAAAGTTGGCGTGAAAAATACTCTCTGATTATACTCTAATTATCTTCCGACCTAAGCATCAATATTTTCCTATCTTTTCCTCTTCTCTGCTATCGCGCGCGAATGATTGCCGCGACAATGTGCACGGCCAGCTTGGATATAAACAGTTACTGCGCTTTTTGTCACCTAAAAAACAACAAAAAAAAAACAAAAAGAAGCAAAAATTATTTAAATTGAATTTCAGTAAAAGAGTTTCAATTCGGTGTCCAGTGAAATTAATAAAACTTTCAATAAATCCTCACCAGCGAGAGTGAACACAGCTAACCAATGGCTACCAGTGAGTGAGTGAGGAAACTAAGCGCTTAAAAACATCGAGCAACACAAACGATCGATCAATCATGGCGGGAAGTTTGACAGGCCGCTTTGTACGGAAATTAAATGAATTTTTATTCTTCGCTTTTGTGAAGCAAGCACACCAGCTTGGCATGGCATTTCAATAAATGCCAACACACGCACATATATGCATACAAATATACATCTATACATGTATGCAGGCATAATACATATGGTTTTTAAACACATGATTTCAACTTTATTTTTGTTTGTTTTGTAGCAACATGAGTTTGCACACATTAAATGCGAACAGGCGGACAGACAGACAGACAGACAGACAGATAGAGAGTTGGAAAAACGGACGGACGGATAGACGGACGGACGAGCGAAAAGATAGATAGCCCGATTGCTGGTGATGCTACTTCACAACAATTACACAGCAAGATTTTGATTCTCTTTCCGTTGTTACTATTGTTATTCTTATTGTTGTAGCTGTTGCTATTGTTATTGTTGTTGTTTTTGTATTAAAATCAAATGAGCAAAGTATTTGAACATCACTTACACACATGCTCAGGTAGATACTCGAGTATACATAAAAATTCAATTTAAGTTAATATTGTAAATAAAATTAAATATTGAAGATGTTTCTGGTCAAGCGATTAATCGATAACAAGCAAAAAACATCTCGACAGAGAATTTCCATTGAAACAGGCAGAACAATAAAAATAAACAGCTACGACAACAAACTTAAGCTGTCATCACCGATTATTATGTTGCTTTTGAGGTAGTGTTTTAATGCCTTTTCACGTATTCATTTTAATCAATTATACAACAACTAAAAATTTCTCTCTTTCCCTCTTATTTCCCTTTGTTACCCTCTGCATCCCATTGTGACACTGTACCTCTGTCCCTCTGCCCAATTGTCTCCGTTTCCCTATATGCCTTTTCCTTGTTTGCCTGTTTCAAGAATTTAAAGATAACAATCGCTTATATATATGTATGTATATATCACTTATGGATTAATACAACGCGGATTGAACCGAACTGATCCGATCCTAGCCGATCCGATCCGATCCGAATCGAATAAGAGAAACACTTGGCAAGTGTGAGCGTAACATTAAAGATCGTCAACATCATCATTATCAGCAACAACAATATGTGAATATAAATATGAATATGAATATGAATATGAATGATTGCGTTAAAGACAATAAATGCATAAACGACGCGCACAAAATTTCAACAGTAGCTTATAGCATTGCCACTCTAGTCATCATATTGTCTGACAAATTGACATTTGAAAAATACAATCTTAACGAAGGGAAAAAAGCGTCCAAAAAATATTATAACTGCTACTACAACTACAACTACAACTACAACTACAACTACAACTTATAGTTACCACTACTATCATCATTGAAGTCAAGAGCATGCAATATTTAATGCTTCTATGCACACGAGTGCAGGTTGATATATCGAAAGAAGGGAATCAACAGATGAGTGCAAAAAAATAAAAGCCCCCACATATGTGGATAACGCTTAATTTTTGAATCAATTATGTGTATACAGCAGATGAAAAACAAAAAAAAAAAAGCAAAAACCAAGTATAAGGACATTGCTTAGAAAGACAAAGAGACAGACACACAGACAGACAGACTATGATGGGCTAAGCGAAAGCAGCCACCACACGGTGGATTTGATGCTTGACTGGCTGACTTGGTGACTGCTTGACTACCTGACTACCTGACTACCTGACTGCCTGACTGGTCTGTTACTTGGCTGTCAACAAGTAAGTAACTTGCCAAGAATCGCCTGCCTAGCCGACATATCATTAAATGACCGATGCCAATGACTTGACAATTTTCATAATTCAAATTTGTTTACTGTTCACTGCTTTGAGGCGAAAACAAACATTAATCCTGATTTGTGTTTTTACCACTTTAACTTGCTACCTTCGGCTTTTAAAACTGCTACCGCTGCCGCTACAAATATAACCATAATAGCTTAATGCCTCCGTGTGTTATAAGTATTACTTGAAGTTGGCGGCATTCGTTACCTGAAATTCATTGGGTTTTCAAGTCTTGCGTGAGTATTAAAAGAAAACAATACATAAATACATACACACACATATATATATATATATATATATATATATATATATATTTGTTTTATTAAAAACGCCTAAAAACCATTGCGATTCAATGCCTGTGCAATTTTTTGAATTACTCGGGAAAGTAGAAAAACGGCGTGCGCCGACTAAACAGACGACAAAATTAGTTTTGCAGGAAGTGGTGAAGCCTTTATCCTTCTTCCCCTTCGAACGAGGCCTCTGTTCAATAAATGAATTTAGAACTTTCCTCCAAGTGGAGAAAATTAATTAATTAATTAACGATAGATCTCGAATTTCCATTCTCTTAAAAGTTTATAATTGAATAGCAGTGAAGATAGGCGGATATACTATGCGTGGGTGAGCGAACAAGGGGCAGCGAACACTAAGTGACCTTAAAAGTTGATCCTTTTTTTTTCCAATTTTTTCCAAGAAAAAGACAAATGAGCTTATGATGGATCGCGAAAACAAAATGAAGACATTCCGACAAACGCGATCGCGATGAAGTTGTGAAAACATGTCTCTGGTAAATCAATTCAATTAAATATAAAACTTGCCTTAATAGAAATTGTGGGACCGACAAAGAGTAAAGACAATAAATTAATGTTCTCGAGCACAAGCAACTAAAAGTGATTGCCTCTGAAACATCCAATTTGATAAACAAATTATTATTCTATACGTGCTGGTGTTGACTATTATATAAAATGTTGCTGTCTACTATAAAATTGACAGGTTTCCAAAAAACTGTAGCGTTTACCAACAAATATGTAATTATTTGTACACACAATCAAATACATCACCAGTAACAATAGTGGAGCAAAATAAGAATAATTGATTATTTTGTATGATTGTTTGCTTAAGCATTTCGCAGTATTAAGAAATAATTCCCATATAGTGGAACTCTCGTCAGAGTCATTGGTATTCTTGTGATGTTAGCTTTTGAAATTTGTATAAAATCGATTAATCCATCGAGAAATGCGCTTGTAAATCGTGAATAAAACATGAAACAAGAAAAAAGAAAAAAAATTCAATTTGTTCAAGGGCTTCGGGAAATTGTTTAGAAAGTTACACTCAATATACGGTCAATAATAAAATTCAGTTAAAGAAATGATTACATTCATCACACTTTTGAAAACCTTTATATTATACACTTACTTACGTACTTACTTACTTACTTATATAAGACCCACATGAGTAAAATGTTATTAAAAAAATTATTTTTTATAAAAAAAAAAAAAAAAAAAAAAATAATAAAAAAAAAAAAAAGTCCAAGAGAAACAAACTGTTGAGTACACGTTAGTTTTAAAGCGTGGGAAACTTTTGGCTTTTTAAAAATTGAAATAAAGAAATACAAGAGAAAAACGAATTGGCCAATAGGTAATGGGTTTAGAGAAAAGAGAAAAGAAAGTAAATTCTAGACATTAAATTTTATTTTATCAAAACAGTAGAAATACTTGTTTTTAATTTTATATTAAATTTTTTTTCTTTTTTTTTTCTTATTTTTTTTTTGCATTTGCCTAATTTAGCGGAGCATTGAGAAGTACATTTAAAAATTTATAAATAATTATCATAAAAACAAATTTATAAGCATATGTGTGATACAAAAGAAACTTGTTTAAAAAATTACCTCGAATTTACCTGAATATCATACACATATTATGGCGAGAAGAATTAAAGTGAACTAAATTATTTTCATTCATAAATTTCAAGTTAAAGTTCATTCAAACCGGAAGTGAAAAAACCAAAAAAAAAATTCTTGTGAATTTACGTTACAGCATGAAATGTTTGAATGGTTGAAGTAAATTTTGAGTAAAAAAAAAAAGCAAAAAGAAAAAAGTAATTAAACGCAAAATATTCAATCACAAGAAATATACGGATGTTTTCCAGAAAACGAAAAAAATAACCAGATTGTTGCGGAGCAGAGGAAAGATTTCTATAAATCACAATTATGAAAACGTGCTCGCGTACTCACACGCTCCCATCATACTCATCATACATACATATATAAGTGCATGAAGTTGAGAATGATTTCTAAATAGTTTCTCAACTATAATAGTGGCATCATAATAGGATTCAACTCAGCAAATGAGGCAGCCTGTAGTGTTCTCTGGATAACGGTTCATTTATTTACTCATTAAGAAAACTCATGTGCAACTGCTATCAAGCGAACTTAAACCAATGCATCCTGAGCTATAACTTTTCAAATTGAATCGAAAAAATTGTAAAAAACAAAAAACGACACCGGCTTAGTTGAATCTGTACAATCGACAAGCGGTGGCGAGCGTGTGTGTCATTAGGTCGCTGATAGCAAGCAAAATTGGACAACCAATAATCGGAGAAGTAAAGAGTTCCACATAAACGCTTTACTTTAATGGCATTGCAATGCAACACTGACGTCGACGCATTCATTAGAAATCTAAAAATCATGGCATTTTTCAATTGTCCACGTGCAGGTATCGAGACTCGAACCTTGTGGATAAGAAGCGTGACTGTCAAGGCGGCATACGCGAGTTCCATTCCCAATGCGGTAGACCGTACTTTGATTACGATTAGCGTGTGGCCGAGCTGCAGTGAATGCTCGATCCTTGAAAACGGTAAGCATTTACCGATCGGCTATACAACCTCCGCATTCCGTATTCTTTCTCACCCACATCGTGTTTGCACAGGTATACCGAATACCCTCGAAGTATAATCCATTCACTTAACAAGAAAACGAAAAGCAATTATTGTAATACGAGGCCTTCCAATATCGATAATTGACGAGACATACGCACAACACGTTGAAATAGTGAACACTTGAGATCATGGTTTTTTAAAACTAAATTATTCCGGTAAACGAGGCCTATTGCCATCCATCTGCATGCGTACGTGGGAAAGCGAAACTGTCACCACTGAGCCCACAAAAATCCAGGGCAATAAATCGAGCAACCTTTCCAAACTTAATTAATTATAGTTATGTAGTATTTGAGATGATGATGTAATTGAACTCCACTCTCGTTCCATCATTACTTGGCCTAAAGTTGTTGCTACAGATGTTGACGCCATCACCTCCCTGACATGACATCTGTTGATAAAAGACTGCGCATTTAATAATCAGTTACGTTATCTACAAGGAATGCGAAACGACATGCAATGGAGCTTAAAAATGACGAG
This sequence comes from Glossina pallidipes, assembly GCA_000688715.1. Classification (NCBI taxonomy): domain Eukaryota; kingdom Metazoa; phylum Arthropoda; class Insecta; order Diptera; family Glossinidae; genus Glossina; species Glossina pallidipes. The sequence goes on from KK500037.1 coordinate 302,956, forward strand.
TTACACGACTCGTTATGTTCAGATTGATTTCATTTAATAAGACTGATGGATCAATTTTGCCGCATAAAGGTTGATATTGCCTTGGAACAATAAATCGAAACTTTTCTGGAAAAAGCAAAAACCAATAAATACGTAAAGCGACAAAGAGTCCATGGTTCCACCATCAATGTTATGCTACGCGAAGAGTAACAAGTGAGAACATTATAACTGGTCGTGACCCTATCTTTTATCCCCGCCACCGTTGTTCTAAACAAGATCCAAAATGCAGGATAAACGAAATTTATATGGTGTACGTGTTGTACACTATAGGTTGTAAGTAAAAAACACGGAGAGAAAAGGTATTCACAATTATTGTTTAGTAGGCGTATGTGGACGTAGTAGATGTGCCCTTTGACCGGTTTGCAAATTTTTAGGTGATATTTTCATTTCTGCGAATAGCAGAATATTGACCACAGACGAGCAGATGGGCATTCTTAGGAGCGTTCCGAATTTGAAAGTGGCCAAGAATTCATACATTTTATTGGGTTTTTGAAGCTTGCTTATGCGGGCTATAAATGTATTGGGGAAGAAAATTAAAATTTAATACACTATTATATTGGGTAGGCGTGGTGAATTCTTCCCATTTTTGTTCAAGTACTAAAGCACCGACCAAAGCGTATACGTTCAAATTCTCGTAGCTTTATCTATTCTAGTTTATGAGTAATGGACAGAGAAAAAATTTTTTAAAAAAGTTCACGTGCTACTGTAGGCGTATCCTCCGACTGCTTTTATCCATTTCCAATACCAATCGGCATGCAAGTACTTCCAATATTTCTGCCGAAGTGAAAGTCGATAGTTTCATTTTTGCCGCCGGGAGAATGCTTACAGCATGCATTACATTACAGACGGAGAGACAGGCAAACGGACAGATGGCCCAGGACGTGTCTGAATGAATATATCTTTCATCGTTTGGTGATGAATATAAAAATTGCGTCTGAAGAGATCTAATTAAATCACGGTGTCATTGAAAACCAAAAGACTAAACAATAATCGTTTCGTTGCGACGATCGCTTAATAAAACCCAGCAGACTGGTTAGGCTTTTTAGCAAAAAATTGCGTAAATAAATTGAAGCGCAGTCTTTGAAATCAATGAACTTTAAGGGAATGAAACTTAGTTTACTTCCTGCGACCATTCCCTTTAAGTTAAACGAAAATAGTCTGTTGGGGACTTTCTTCAGAGCAAAAAAAAAGTGTACAAAAAGATAATTTATATATATATATATATATATATATATATGTATATATATATATATATATGTATATATATATATATATATGTATATATATATAAAAAAAAACTGGTTGAATAGTTTCATGGTAGACCTGATTTGATGACATGACCTGATATCATTTACTCGCGGTGGCGTATTTTGAAATTCCATCAATAATGAGTTCCTTTGAATCGGAGGACAAAAAACGGCTCAGATAGAGACAAATTGTTTGCAAAAAACTTATTTCAGTTTTTACATAGCTTCGTAGAGCCTCGTGCGCATATGGCTTGACGCGTTTCTTAATACTTGCCATTAACTATTTTTTTTATATTTTGTTTATTTCAGATTTATATTCTTTTACTAATTCATGCATAAATTTTCGGAAATCAAATAATAAATCAATAAAATTGCAGATAACTTTGTCTCATCTTAACCAGACGCACAAACACAAACGAAGACACATGCACACACACACACACACACACACACACACACACACACGTACAGACACATACATGTATCATGTAGAATGTTTTATTTATTATTGTTCTTTACATATATACGTATGCAGATATATATATATATATATATAGTTGTGTATATGGATGGATGTAGTAGTAGAGTGGTGTATGCTTGATTTGCTCTTTGTCTTTTGTTTCTTTGCTTTGTTTGTGTTTTTGTTTTTGTTTTTATTTGTGTTTTTGTTTTTGTTTTTGTTTTTGAATTTCATTTATGCTAAAATCTCAATATATCGAATAATATTGAATAATCGCATGCACGCCTGCGCTTTCAAGGATTGGCATCGCATTTCAATAAATTGTGTGCGTGTGTGGATGGTTTGATGTATTTTCTTTATTATATTCCTATGCATGCATGCATGCATGCATGCTATCCATTGAATTATGCAGAGATTTAGAACTGGCGGTAAAAGGTGTATCTTGATTTTATAACTTTATTGCCTTCAAAATGATACAAACTGAATATATATATATATATATATATATATCGAGACAGTCACCTATAAAAAAAAAAAGCCTATGCATGCTTGTTAATCTTGCCATTCCTATTGTTTGCTGTATCTCTTGTTGTTTTTGTTAATGTTTTGTTTTTTTCGTCTTTTTTTTTATTATTTTTTCAATTTTTTTGTTGAGTTTTCTTTTGCCTTTTATATATATATATATATATATATATATATATATATTCTTTTGCCTTTTATATATATATATATATATATATAATATATATATATATATATATATGTATATATACTTAGTCAGCCATTGAATATGTATTGAAGCTGTCAAATGTTTGGCATAAAACATGCGACAATTTGTTAATGTGTCATAGAGCAAATGATTTAACTACAAAAATTAGCATTTAAATGCAAAACATAAAAAAAAAAAAAGAAAAAAGAGAAACACTAACAACAATAACAGCAACAACAACAACAACAAGAGCAACAAAACGCTAAAATAGCATACTGCGTGGAGTTAAAATAATAAAATACGTGGCATGCACTTGCATTTGAATTGTGTGGACGAAAATGATTGCTATACGTAATACGTAAGTACATGCATAAGTAAATCAATTTGTTTTTTGTTCGTAAATGTTTTTCTGGTTGTTTTTTTTCTTCTCAGTTTCCAGAAAATCTTCGACTCTTATCTAAAAAGTAAATTTTATCTACACCGTTACAAACGTTATCAGCAGCCTGTAAAAAATTATGATTTCTTGGGTCCGCGTATGTAAATGCTGCCTTTTGAAAGGAAGAACGCCCATCGTAGTGATTAAGAATCTTTTCTTTTGTTTTGTTTTCTTTTTTTTTTTTTTTTGGTTCTGCTTTACATGTCGGCAAACTCCATGAAAGTGAAGTTTTTGTTCCTTTTGTTGTTGTTTGTTGTTTTAAGAACAACAATCACAAGAAGAGTCCATAATAACCTCAATGCAAAACACACTTGAAAATAAATAACAATGCGCGTTAAAGTGAGTACGCAGCAGCCAAATAAATTATAGAACAATTTGTTAGCTGCAACAACACTGCCTGACGAAATCATGTCAAACGGAAGAGCTAAAGCAACCCGCATATATTTATGTATATTTAATTCTCTGCAAACATGGTATAATCAAAAGAATTGTTTACTTATCAGCATTTATTACATTGATAACCAAAAGTTATTAAAAAAAAAAAAAATAAAAAAAAATAAAAAAAGAAAAAAACATAGGAAAAACAAATTAAGGCCCGAAAAGCGAAAGATAAACATTTGGTTTGGCGGTCTCAGGGATTTTGTTAACATATTTAAACATGTATGTATATTTATGTGTATCTACGTATTCTACAACCTGTCATGCTGTTTACACAATATCAGGTACATACACACGAATTCTTTTTCTTCTCGATTTCGTTTTCGTTTTTTTTTTTTTTGTTTTTTTTTTATGTGACGCTTAAATGTAAATTTTGATTTCGAAACAACTGAAATCAGCGCGTGTTTATTGTTTATCGACTTTATGGGGCTTATGGTGGTTTTTTGTTTGATTTGATTTGCTTGAATTTATTACGGCTTTTCGTGTAAGTAATAAAACTTATCGAAATGCGATTGCAGAGCGAATAGGATATTGTCGGTACTTGTCGGTGCAAACACAAACGGCAGAGGTCGACGTAAAGGTAGAGGTAGACGTACAAGTACAAATTGATGGTCTTTAATTTCTTCTTTTTTTGTTTTCCTTTCAATTTTGATGTTGACTGTTATGAAGTGTGATCTTGCCGACATCAGTACCTTAAATAAATGCATAATGTCCCGAAAAATTTCATTTTATTTAAGTGATATATATATACATATATACTTATACTTCGATTTTTTCGTTCTCTTGTATACATATACATACACATATATATTGGTAACAAAAATAACAAAAAACAGAAAAAAAAAATTTGAAATTTCGCAACTCTGTAGGGTTCTTTTAAGGAAGTCTAACGAAAAACATAGATTGAAAGCGGCTCCAAGCTCTGCCCTTTGAAAAGACACAAACACATATATATATATATATTTATATATAATATACATAAATGCAAAAAGAAGAGGATCTGAACCAAATGATGATATGAATATCAAATGTCAAGAAAACATGTTTAAATGTCAAACTGAAGCGACGAACTATTAATTAGTAAATCAGAAAGAGAAGAACAAGAAGAAGATAAGAAAGAAAAAACTGATGTGTGGCTTGAATATATCGTAGCAGTAGATGAAATCCTCTGCCATATCATACCATTCATTCAATTTCATTTTCTTAGCCTTTTCCTTCTAACTTTGCTTTGCTATAAAAAAAAAAAAAAAAGAAAAGAAGATCAATGAAACGAAATTCAAAAATATAAAATACCTTAAGGATCAGTGTCAAAATCAAATTAAAATGGTTTATAAACACAACTTTAAAGTTCTTCCCGTTGTCAGCTATATAATTTATTCATTCATTCAGTCATATGCAAAGCAAAGCAATATTTATAATCAAAGGATGTCAATCATAAGTTATACGCGCTTTTCCACTGCATTAACTGCAAAACGGTTTATGCGTGTATTTGTTCTTGAATATGTATATATATATATAGCGAATATTCACGCGCAAACGCGCGTATACACAAACACACACACGCATACATATACATATATATACATATATATATAATTCTAATACTTTTTTTTTTTTCCTTTTAACTCTCACGGAACAGTCATAGTAAAGAGGAGCGAGCTTTCATAACAAGTATTTCTTTGGCATTAAGTGGAATGCCTGTGAAATTGATCAATTCCAACGTATTCACAATCGGAGTGAAATTTATTTCATAATGTTGTTGATGGGCATGAGACCCCGTCGTCAAACTAAGCCTGCCTGCCCGCTTTCCTCACCGCTTGCCTGTTTGCTTGCCTGCCTGCCTGCCTGCCTGCCTGCCTGCACATATGTTAGCCGATCCAAGCATGTTCTTTGCAAAAGACATTCATGGACAGCGCAGAAACTTGATGAGAGATTTAATAAAATGTTTTACGGTTCTTTCGCTTATACGTACACATAAAATCTTATCGTAAAGTCATTTAAGCTAGTAGTGTGCAGTAGTAGTAGTAGTAGTACTAGTAGTAGTAGTAGTAGTAGTAGTAGGAAAGTGCGTGAAAAGCTGGAATTAATAATCAAAGTGTTGAGAATTTTACAGTTATTAGCTACTGGATTTTTTCGCATCTTAATGTAAATACCTATATGCATATACACACATACACATACACACATACGTATATATATATATATATACATATATACGTACATAAGTGCATAAGTGCATAAATTTATATGCTCAAGTGTGTATGTGTGTGTGTGTGTGTGTGTGTTTATGTGTGCATATATGTATGAGAACGGGCAACAAGTTGTTCTACATAATTTGAAAAGAAAAACGTTTAATCAAAATCAAAATAAAAAGCATGTAAATTAATGCGTTTTCAGTAGAAAGTGTGTCTGTGCCCGTGTATGTGCCTCTGCGCGCGCGTATGTGTGTGTGTATGTCTGCCTGTCCTGACATTTTGTCTTGTGCACTTAATATCAATATTAATGATGATGTGGTGTGTTGATGTTAAGTACTATTTAATTAATGAATTTTATACACGAGTGAGCGAATGCTTACTACAACTATAACCATTTATATACAACTTAACCATGTTTATGTTTTTTGAAATTTAAAATAAAAGCAAAAAAAAAACAAAAAATAAAAATTACAAACCCACAACCATTACCATCGACACCACCACTATTGCCACCTCTAACAAGAGAAACAGAAACAACAAGCATGTTGGAGCAAACAATTTATCACCGAAAGAACTAAATTTAAGCAGACGAGGCTTGAGTGTGAAGAAAATAAAACACAAACAGCACACAAATAGGATTCTTTTCAACAGTGGTGGCTAAGTGTCTCGCATAACCGAGTTGAGATAAAGACAAATATGAGTGTTTTTCCGTGTGTTATGTGTTGTGCTTATGTGTGTATACGCTTTTGCGCCATATGCACAATGCATCTCATGTAATAATAACGGTCGTCACATCATAAATACATGAGCACGTTTAACAATTCACACCTTAGTTAGCTGCAGCAACAGCAACAGCAACAGCAACAGCAATCGCACTAGCATTAGCACTGGCACTAGCACTGGCACTGGCAGTGGAAATTGCTTGCAAATCTCTGCTCGATTGTAATGCGCATCTGCTTACATTCATAATAATAAAGTGCGTTAACAGCATTTGCATATGCGTTAAATAACATTTGTTTAGCTTTACCCGCTAGCCAAGCAAAGCCAAGCCAAGCCAAGCCAAGCCAAGCCAAGCCAAGTCGAGCCGAGCCAAGCCAAGCCAAACTAAGCTGGCTTAGCCAGCAAGCATCGCAAACTAACTTTGCATTTTTATCATTTTTCTTTTCACTTCTCTTGCTTTTTTTTTTGTTTTTTCTCTGCGTTCTTATATTTTACTCCTTTTTTTGTTTTGCTTTCTTTTTTTCGTTTCGTTTACTTTCTATCTCTCGGAATACAAAAAGAGTGTTGTAAAAATGATGCTGGTTAACAAGCCTAAGAAAAATTACTTATTTCACCCTATCATCACTCACTCACTACCTCATGATCGCTTTCATACATACATATATATCTATATATATATATATATATATATAGATATATGTATGTATACACACGTACATATACATATGCAAACACATATGCACATGCTATATATAATTGTCTAGAATATAGATGCGTGTCAAAAAAAAAAAAAAAGGAAAAAAGTTTTGTAGTTTTTTTTTTTTTTTTTTTTTTTTTTTTTGTTTAGTTACCATCCATACTCTGCATCTTCAGTTCTGCCTTTAGGCTGGAAATGCACTTTGCACAAATGCTCTTCAGCCTTCAAAACATTTCCCTGATGTTAAGCAATTTTTTCTATTATTTCTTTCTTTTTCTTTCGTTTTTGTTTTTTTTCCATATGACGTCTAATGTTATAGGGTTTCGTCGCTATTTGGTTGCAAGCAGGCAAGCAGTAAGCAAGCAACCTTAACGATACCCAACGCCAAACAGGCCAACAACATCATTTACATTGCAGGCAACAATTAGTATTTTGTTGGCGATTTATCATGTCCTAAAGCACTTCGACCAGTGCAGGCAGAAACAGTAAAAACGTAAGATAATGTAACAACAACTGTATGCTAAACTGAAAGTTTTTCTGCGGATTTTCTGTGTGTGTGTGCGTCTGTTGTTGCGGTAAGTGAGTTGCAATCGTTAACTAACAGCTCTATTCAAAGTTCCGTTAAGTTTTTAGAATTCAGAAATACGTGCGCATACCTTTTTTTCTCTTCTAGGCCTTCAGGTGTTTAAAGGTGTTTTTTTCGGATTTTCGCTTGTAACTTACTTATATATTAAACATATATATATATATATATATACATATATCGTGTGTGTGTGTCCGTTTCTTTTTTTTCCACATAAAAATTTTCATGTAATTATAAGCTTCAGAAATATTTCAAATATTTCGAAAATTTCTAAACACTTGATTAATTTCCGTTTAGAGGAAAATTTCTAAATTTCAAATTTATTTCATTTTCTTCTTCTTATCTTTCTTCTTCAGTTTATCTGTTTGATGATTTACTAATGTTATCTCTCACAATCGTAATTGTAATTTTTAAATAATTTACAAAAAAAAAAAACAAAATCGAAAAAAAGCCCAAAAGCAGACACAACCTCATCTTAAGCAGGCATAAACTTGTGGACGATTTGTTCGTGGAGAGCAAACAAAAACAAAAAGCAAAAGAAAAGGAGAAAAGGAAGGAAAAAGAAAAACTCATTACTCCCACGAAGATTCATAACTGACTCATACACTCGTGGTGTAAAGCAGCAAGAAAGGCAACAGCGGCAGCACTACTTATCCCAATAACAACGCCTCAAATAAAAATTATGCATTTGCCAGAGCAACAATAATAACCTGCACGCGAATTGAGAGCAAGAAAAATTGGCAAACATTTACGTTACTACTAACAAGAAGAGCAAGAAGCAGAACAAAAAAAGAAAAATAACAACAACAACAAGAGCAACAAGAACAACAAGTGCTGCATTCATCAGACTTTATATGTATATGCGTAAATTATGAAATATTATGCGGTTTACAGATTAGAAAACAAACACCATCGCGCTCACCTTACGCTGGACGGCCCGAAATAGATCGTAAATAAAGTTTGGAGTATGGATCAAATGTATTTTTGTCAAACAGTGTTTGAGATAATACTATCATGAATTTTCATTAAATGAACACTCGGGAAGGACACTCCGTGGGTTCGCCAGCGTTGTCTGGTGTCATTGAAAAAAATAAAAATTTTATTAAATTCGAATATCGATCAGGAATCCGAGAAGAAAAATCCCAACTGATCGGGAAAATCTTGATTCCAGACAGAGAAAGGGAGAGATAGAGAGAAAGAAAGAGAGAGAGAGAGAGAGAGAAATGGAAAAACAGGAGGTATACCAAAAAACGAAGCATTACGCAGCAAAGATAAGTGGACCTACCTATGATAAATGCAACCAAGAAGAACCCGAAGGTGAAAAAGCCCACAAAATTAATAAGTAAAACAACAACAACAAAAAAAGGTCAAGGCATGAGTTTCAGTGTAATCATGCATAGCTTCAGCGTCATATTAAAGATGTTCATGATGCTGATGATGATGATGATGACATAAAAAATAAGTCGTGCAAGGTCAACTACTTGGAAAGTAACGATTAATGACGTTCTGGAGAAAAATACAATAAGCAAAAGTTCGCCGACAACATTTCAAAGGCATAATTGAAATATTAGGTAAAGAAAAAACCATTTGGCGTTTTTTTTTTTTTTTTTTAATAACAGAGATACATAATTGTAATAACATTCCTATTGTATCAAGTCACAAGTAGCGAGCCTAAAAGGATGATGATTTATAGACAATTAAAGTAAAAAGACTTTGACTCAGTCGAAGGGGATCATGTTTTGAAAAGAAGCCATATCTTTGAAATAATTTACCAGAACTTACAATATTACTTGCATTGAGGGGAGAACGTTGCATAGAGTCGCGCGTGAACGTTTTACTCGCCTCTGTTCTTGAAGTGTGTGATGTTAAAGGCGCAGTGCGCTATGGTCGAGCAATCGTTGATAAAGTGATAATGAAGTTTTTCAAAAATTTAGGAAAATCGGCCGAATTCATCTCATGATATCTTTGCAAAACTAGAAACTGACCAAACTGATCTTTTGCATAAGGTTGGATACAAAAAAAAAGTTCGATATTCGATTCATTTGTCATATGAATTACAAAAAAAACAAAAAAAAAGCAGACGGACCGAGGTTTCTTCTTTGGAAATCAAATCGAGTCGTTTTTGAAGAGAGCGGCAGCTGTTGATAAAAAGTGGGAAATGGGGAAAAAAAAGTTTTGCGTTCCTGTCTCAGTCCTTCATATATCCGAAGAGCAGGAAGTATTCAAAGAAACGTTTTATTATTTCATTCAAAGAAATTCGTTAAGAGCAAACCATTCCACTTTGCCTTTCCTAATCTCCTATACGAGTAGTATCCTTAAGAGGTGCTGCCTGACACAGCATAGGTTTATCATATATACTTGGCGATAAAGTGTATTAATATCATGCAATATGTAATCGCAGATGAGACTTTTTGCTCCGTATTTATGCGACGATTTGTTGAAAATAAACAAAACTGTTACGTTTTGATAGAAGAAATGTTATGTAAGGCGTACATCATTAGCCCTCCAAATATTGAAGGGAATACAAAAACAATACTCATTTCCAATCCTCGAAAAATTGCGTAACCCAAACACTGTGCTGGGAGTAAAATTCTCATCCCGCCTCGTGGCGTCTCGTCTCGTCTCACTACTCATTCTATTATACAAAATATCGATATAACCGCAGATGCGGGTTCGAAGCGCAATCACATCATGAGTTATTTTTAAATTACTTTAATGTATTGATTACTGATTCTTAACTGCAACAAAGTCTAGGCTGCAACATTCGTCGGTTGTAATCACTTTTTTTCACATTTAATATTAAAATATTTGCTCCTTTTTTATCGTCCACTTGTCGTTTTAAAGCTTAACCTAAGAAATTAGTTTCGGCATTTAGCCAGAAGATCCAGGTTCGATTTCTGGTCGGTTTCGTACTTTACTGCATATATCGTATAAGAAAGCAAAGTAAGCCAATAATAAACCTGCAAGCTTTTCCGTTGATGTTTGGGCGAAACTGTCACCAAATGTGTTTTTAGAAACGAAAGTTGTTGTATGCCGTATTAAATACAAATCTTATTTATAAAAGGTCATTAATTTATCGCCTTATATTAGCCTAAGTTCTATAATTATTTTGCGGTTGCGTGGCTTTTAAAACTTAGAAAAGATGGAAAGATTTTTTAGTTCACGTCGCTATCAACATGCTTCACGTTTGGGCCGCAGTATTATTTATGGCATATTCTTCTTCTTCTTCTTCTTCTTCCTCTTCTTCTTCTTTCTCTTCTTCCTTTTCTTCTTCTTCAATGCTACGGTTTTTTGGCTTCAATTGCTAAAAACAATCTGTGATCTATGTAACGCAATTTGCTTAGAAATCCTCCGAATTGCGTAGTGACGGAATAACGGTTTTCCCGGCAAAATGGCCAAACAATATCGATGAGATGGATGACGGATGACGGATTACTGATTCAATGAATTTTACTTAAATCCAGGAAAAACATGTTCGTGTTTTGCCTAATTGAAAGCAAGAAGAAGACAGAAACCTTTTTCCAAACTCTAAGAATCACGCTCGCCTGTAACTATGTCCATCAAATATTGTTTCGAATTAATTTTGATTGCAATAAATTTTTCTTGAATAATTTTTGTTGAAATGGTCGCTTACAATATCCGTTTGTGTTTGCATTTTTGTATATGATTAACACATTAATGATTTTGTATACTAATCGTTAGCATAATCTACAACAGACTTACATCAAACAGCGGACTTCACGTGAAAGCAGGTATAGCAAGTAAATCAATGTTGTTTTATGTTATTAACGACCTGGTTGTTGTGGCCTTTATTTTGTTTGCAGGCGGCACTGTTAAATAGAGATGAACACTTCGTTACTGCCACTTGTGGTCGTCACTCTGTCGTACTTGCAATGGAAACACACATACTTTAAATTCAAATTAAAGTTTCTTTCTTGTCAATCTGTTGTAAAGTAGACTTATGGTTGTACGTATGTATGTATGTATGTATGTGTGTGTGTGCGTATGTGTATGCATGCAAATCCTCTATGTACGGTATTTGTACTTTAGCCGTTTGCATATTTGAACATCCATAATAATGATCTGTGAATACATTTTTTATATATAAATTTTGATTGCATAGAGAAATTTTAAAGTCTCTATGTATTTAGCTGGCAATTAATGCATGCATTGCTTTGTCTTGCGAAAGGTATGAACGGATACGAACAATGTCAATGTGTGATGTACTGTTTACTGTTTACTGTTCAAATGACTTGTATACTTGCTAGCGTTAGAGGTCTCGCTCGACTCTTTGGAAATTTGTTTGTCTCTAGGGTGTCATCTTTATTTAAAACAATCTTTACCATCAAGGCTCATAAACGGCAAAACAACATAGTTACATATACGGTGTCATGTCACTTGTATTCCGCCATCATCGGCATATCGTAAGGCTCAGTTTAATTTACATCATCGCATCACGGACGCCCATCCATTTCGTTCATTTATTTCCATGTCCTTTCATTTCGAATGTTTGATTGGATTTTCAATTATTCATTATTATTGGTTGCAATTTCCACTCATGTTGTGCATATTGGAGATGTACGGAGAGATATAACATATCGACCGGGCGAATAAATCCTCTGCTCCTATTCATTCTTTCATTCATTCATTCATATCGCGAATCATGTATTGCAGCTAACACTACAATGTATTAAAAGGTTTTTCTTTCTTTCTGTTTTTTTCTTTTCTTTTTGTATTGATTCTCCTAATACGCATCGCGCATAGAGTGGAGAAAATTAAGGAAAAAAAAAAGAAAAAAAGAATAGCGAGCATGTTTTAAGTGGCGAAAATAAACGAACCGCTTAAGGGAATGAAAGGAATCGCGGCAAAACTTTTGCTATTTGTTCGCCGTATCATCATTAATTTTGATTACATTAAAAAGCATTTTCTTTTCTCTCGCATACATATATACATTATATACATATATATATATATGTTTATTTTTTTTTTTTGAAATATGCTCCGTTGAATATAAGCGATACCGTTACCGTTACCATTACATAAAATTTACGTCATCGCATACGCAACAACAACACAATGAAAGAATTAATTAAAAAATTTTTTTTATCTTCAAGAACTGCCAGCCGCAAATATTTCATTCGCTTCCGTGAAGAAGAATGGAGTGAGCATAACTGATTTTTATCACACAAGCAGAAAAATTATTTGTATTTTCGAATGAAAAGCTGCGAAGTGGTCAAAATTAACGAAAAATTTCAACTTGAAGGAAATTACATTTTTTTCTTTTTCTTCTTTTTTTTTTTTTTTTTAAAAAAGGAAGAAACTGAAAAATTATCTGAAGGGCTTTTTTTTGTTTTCTTTTTTTTTTTTTTTAATTTTCTTTTAGGAAAAAGGTCAAAGTGAAAGAAGTTTAAATATTTTTTTTGCTTTTTTTTGTTGTTTTTTTTGCTTTTATAGAAGCAGCCTTAAAATATTTATAGCCTTTTTTGAAGGTTGAAGAGAAGAAAACCGCTAAGAAAAATTTTGAATATCAGTTTAATGCACTTCTTGATATAAAATACGCAAATACATGTAGAATGAGAGGTACATTTGCATTAAAAGGGATGAAAATAAATAGAAAAAACAATGGAAAAATTGATAGAACAAAAATTACAAAAGTTGCTGGCAAAGAACGAACTTGAAATTTATGTTATCTTTAAAAGCAATAAATTTTAAAAGAATTAAGTCTTTCTTGAAACAAAAAAAAAAAAAAAAACATGAAAAAAATCATGGAAAAAATGCGGTGCAAAAAATATTTCTTTTTTCCACAATGTGTGCGAAAAGCGCGCGTAAGAAAAGGTTGAAATCTATTAAACACAAGAATAAGAAAATTTTTAAGAAAATTACATAAATAAATTTTCATTTTATTTCTTTTGCCGTGCATTTATTTACTTAATTTGTGTAGTGTGCTTTGCAATCAGAGTCACCTACAATATGAACTGAGAAGAGTTCGTCAAAAAAGAAAGTCGTTGAAATATAAAAATTTAGAAAAATAATAATAAACTGAGCTCAACTCAAACTGCAAATATAAAGCCATCACTTTACACTTGGGGTATACCAGTATAGCACTACTCTTTTGGAGCAGTGAGATGGAGCGGCACGGACCAGTATAACAATAAGAATCGCCTTGTACAATGTGCGCCACACACGTGATGCCAAAGAGGTTCGCTCTTTCACTCTACCGCGCCAAATTGGTGGTCGTGGGCTAGCGTAAGTGTCGAGTTTACATAATGCCCAGGTCAAAAATTGAAGGACGTATTTTAGGTCGCAAAGAGAATACCCTATCACAGAAGTGTTGGTGAAATTACACAGAAATTTACATGACAGTAGCCATGAGGTGCCAAACAACTTACTACTACCACCACCAGCAGATGCTGGGGAACGAGACCCAAAATCGGTTACACGAAAGCAATGCGAATAAGGTGCGGAAGTATTCGACAGACGTACAGAGTACACACCAATGGTTAATCAGAGGGGAGCTGTTTTTCGAGACGAAACGACTTACTGTAGCTGTACAAGATAAAGTAGTATCCACACGATATTACGAAAGGCATGTCGCAAAGCAAGAAATAGCAACAGAGCTATGCCGGAAATGCAGAAGCAGTATAGAAACAATAGATCATACTATTGCCGGATGCACAACACTTGCTAGCACGGCATACCTGAACATGCACAACGGGATATGTAAAATAGTACGGTGAAGCATTGGCTAAGGAACGCAGTATACAAATATCACAACATACTCCAACACAGTCCAATAAGATTGCCATACATACGGAGCTGGCGCAAGAAATGAAAGGTATCCACAATATAGAAAAAGTTACTACAACTCGTCTTAGTCTTAGCAACGGCCTTAGGTACTTAGAAATCCTTGTATACACGTGAGAAGGCATAGAAATAAGTGCTGTCCTCTACAGCGACTTTGACACGTGAAATCTTGCAACACCAGCAAAGAGAGATGCCAGAGTAATATTAAAAATAAACAACAAAAGCGTCAAGAGAAAATTGTAAAACTGAACTGACCCGAACACCTTGGTGTAATACATCCGAGGAGGGGTGAATTCGCAGCCGTGAGCTGAGGAATGCAGAAACTCATAATGATAATAAAAAAAAAAATAGATCAGATATGATGGTGCGTGACAAACGGTAGAGGAAAGTGCGACTGCTTGACATTTGACATTCAAAATAGAGAGAAGATCCTCAATTACTCGAGCTTGGGCGAACGGGTACGCATACAATGGACTGTTGTAGACATGAAACTAATTCCAATAATAATCCCTAGCACTGGATTAATACCAAGAAGTCCACATGACGCATTGAAAGCATTTAACATGAGCGATAGTCTATGGAAAAAAAATGCAGTGGGCCGTGGTTCTAAGGATAGTAAGAGTTGCCAGAAACTATCTGGAAGATCATCAGTAAAGAAATCTCTTATCGAATAATATTTGAATTTTGCGAAATTTAAAAATAATCAAAATTATTTATGGACGGTGGGTGCTTGCATGTATCTTGAGCACTTCTTTATTTGGAAAAGGCATTTATTGAGAGAATTTCATTTCATCATTTTCTACAACTCTCTCCCACCACTCTGACAACATGGCGACTCCGTGGCAAAAGAATGAGCTGCAACAGTGTATCCTTGAGAACTCTTGTCACGTGTGGCCGAGCACCGTCATACAAGAGGATGACGTTGCGTCTCTTAACCCGTTTTGCTAGTCATTTTTACAACAATATGTCGTTAAATTTTTTCAATTGACGTCCGCAGATGTCTGCAGTAACAGTTTCATTCGCTTGTGACTGCTCATAGTACGCTACACCCTAATGATCCCATCATAAGCCCAATAACGCTTGTGACCATTAATATTCCCCTTCGATGGATGGCTCTCCTAGACTAATCCACAACTTTTTGCGCTTGGGAAATTCGTAGTAGCTCCACTTTTCATTGCCAAGCTGAGGCAAGCAGCGAAACCGCGATGTTGAAGCAATTTGAAATGGCATTTTTAATCGATTCGTAGGGTAACTATTTTTCCTTGTTTCGGATCTTTCCGATTGCATGTAAACCGTTGATTCATCATTTGCCACTTTTTCGTTCAATAAGTTTTACAATTCATTGGCGCCACGTTTAAACCGTTCAGACTAATATCGACAATCGGGATATGATAGATCATCATCACCATAAGCCCCTAAAAGTGTTTGATGAGCGTCGGCCGCATATTTCTCCAAAATCAAACAGCAAAAGTAATGAATGTCGAAAATGCAATTTTGAGCGTTCCATGAATATCGTCTGTATGCACTAATAGAACTCAATAGAACTAAATGGAATCCGTCTGAGTGGTCGGGTAGGCAAAGACTCTCGACTAACAACTCAACGGTCGTGAGTTCAAATCTCAAGTGCGGTAAAGTTTTCAATAAAGCCGATAGCTTTTTAGACCCTAGCCGATAGCGCTTTAAGACTTTGATCTTTGAATTTACTCTCCGGCTAAATTAGTTATAATAACAATAATAAATGGAAGACTTTTATTTTATTTAGCGAAATGTCAAAATCATCGAATTTAACCGTTGGGTATATGGATATTTTCCACTGCTTTATCAATTTGAACAAGAGATGTCGCTGATCAAAATGCATGCAAGCACCTATTGCTTGAATGGTGCAAGATTGCCTTCCATTCTAAAGGAAGAACAAAATTAATAACAAAAATATAAAAATTGGTTCTAAAAAAAAAAAAAAAAATACCTTGAAAATGTACTAAGATATGCTAAGGACTAAGTCGAATCAATTTAAATGCAGAGCACTTTTGGAGATTTAAAGGATGCGATCATCCTTTCCTACGTTGACTCGATATCAAAAACGCCCAACGATGCCCCAAAAAACTTTGAGCGAATGAAGATAAACGAAAAAAAAAAAACAAAACCAAAAAAGTGCATCAAGCGGGTAGATTACACATATTCGATAGCATAGAAAGAATAATTGCGATGGAAATGGAAAAACACGTTACGTGTAAAGTAAATAAATATTTAATTCCTGATGTGGTAGGCCCAGGCGTCACTTGCACTGATTGCTGAACATTGAAAAAATTTGCGATTGAGAAAATGCTTGCAGTGCTACTTGAGCATTATCGCGGTGCTTAAAGGTAAGGGTGCACGGGCGTACACGGGCAAGATATTAAATAGAATCATATCAGCGAAGATGTAATGCTCAGTTACTACATACCTATCAAGAAACAGGAAGAGGATTAATTGAATCGCCCAAGTAACTCTTGTTCGCGTAATTCAAACTACGATACTCCCAACAGTCAGATGTCTATGAATGATGCCGTGAATTATGCTTTGAATCTACTGTTCTGTGTGCACAGCTTTATATGCTTAATAAATAATAATAATAATAATAATTAATGATAATAATGATAAATAGGTTTGATTTTACACAATATGCAACAATCAAAATTTTGCATTGAATACCTTCGGGTGATATTGAAATTATATGAAAATATTTGCGTTCAATAATTGATTTTACGTGTGCCATTATCGAGGGAGGTACCTATACATAATAACAAGCAAACAAACAAAGAAATTAATTTTACACTTACGGCCATAAAGCAAGGACAACAATAGCGAATAATTTACCAATTAGAGCAGGTGCAACATTTCACATAAGGTCGCACATTCAATCGAAGGTGAACGCGTGCAATGCAGCTAATGCTTAACGGAAGCATATATTATATTACACATGCATGTACGCACATTATTTACATTTAAATGCAAAAGCACTCTAACGATTTTTGACATCATTGAAGTAAAAACAATTTAATATTTATAAAATAAAAAATACTTACTGCACGCCCTATAAGCGAAGATTGCGTAGAAATAAACATTTTCCTCTGTAGGTCATCTTTGCAATCGCAAATAAAGATAAAATCTATCATAAATAAATTGAGATATCATCCCTTAATTGTTGCTTGATAATTGCCTATGTCTGTTAAATATTTTCACATCATATGGAGTCATTTCATAAGTACTGGGGCTCCGACGGTACGGTATCGCTTCTTAAAATTCCGAGTAAAACAAAAATTTATATTCTTCTCCTTATTTTTTTGTCATTTTCTATAAAGCTCTTTCATCTTTCCCCTACACTTTCACGAATCCTTTTCTGGACCGAATGACTTTTAAATCAGTCGAGATATAAGTAAAAATCAAATCGTAAATCCATTCTGACAAATAAGATCAGTAGGATTACCAAGTGCAATGAACTCGCTTTCTTGTTACGAGGACCTTTCACCTGATCTCCCAAGCTATTCCCATCAATCATTAAAAAGTTCGCGAAAATTTTCAGACGACACCTTTTTTTACGGGCTTTTGCATACTTTTCCTTGCATAATTAATTCCGCGGTATCTTCCACTAGGAAACATCATTTTACATACGATAGCAATAAAATGAAAATCAAAATTTGCTGTAAAATATAATCTCATGACATATATCTCAACACTCATTATCCACACTTTTTGGTTCATCTCGCTTAAAACAAAGGAAAGCAGGGGGAAGAAAAACCGCATTATGATCAAATATTTTTTAAAGCACAGAAAAGATTGCTTTACGCTCAAGCTTATATTTCACACGCATGTGTTTCTAGACCATAAATATTCGGAGAAATTACCGATAAATATCTTCCAATAAAAAAGTTTTTCCCTAAAAACTTATGCCAAGCATTGCTTAATCCGGAGCACAAGTCCAAGGATTTAAATTATGTAAATGTGTCTCGCCACCGCTCATAAAATTTCGTTAACTATTTCCTCTCTCTTCTTCACATTTTCATATATTTTCTTTCTCTTTTCTTTTTCGTTTGTTTTCGTTTGTTTTGATTCATTTTCGAAAGCTACAACGTTTTGCAGAGCAGTACTCTAAGTCTGATCATAATATGCTAAGCTGCGATAACTTACAATACACAGAGTGAACCATTAAAGAAAATGTATGCATTAGTGTGTGCACATGTATATATTTCTTTATTTAGTGGTTAACTTAAGGATGTTAGCTCCAACGGACATTATTGCAATGAATATCAAGAAGCTTCGATAAGTGCGCTGAGAGTGGCGCAGCGGAACGTGTTCTACCCAATCATTTTGAATAATTTTCAAATGATTTTCTTTTCCAACTGAGATTTTCTAATTCTAAAGGATTGAATATTACCTTTCACTTTTTCACTTGTCCCTATACGACATCCCTTGGGCACCATATGTTTCGCATTCACCGTGAGCAGCCGGGTTGACTAAGGGGGTCTGAGTGTTCTTCAAACAGTGACTTGTTCGCATGACTGCAACATTACAAGTTATCCCGCTGAACTTGATTTTTGGGGGCTTTGAATAAATCGAGTCATTGGCCATCCGCCAAAAGCGAGCGGGAGTAGTTTTCCTAAAAGCGAGTACAGCGATATGATATTGAAAGTAAAAAGTGCTATTGTACAAGGCGGGGGATCAATCATCATTGGCGCTAACGCCGTTTATCCCTGGCACTGCTATGTGGATCTATGATAGGTTTAATGAATTTGAGGTTTTCTTCTAACTTTCAACCTTCCTTAACACGTACTGAAAAGCTAGATTGCTTTTACTATATTGAACTTTTTTCTAACGGCACACATTCATGCTAACCATTGAAAAGTGATTTTTTCGTTTTGTGATTATAATAAAAGATTTCCTATTTTTTCATGTATGCATTTTCACTTCGCTTAAGCGTCTTATATATCATTTATCCTTCTCCAATTAGAATCTAATCTAATCATGCTCGTAGTTGCGTGTCGTACAGATGACATATCCTGAATGGTTGACTGTTGGTCATTGTTGGAAAACAAAAAAAAAAAATAAATTTTCAAAACATTATAGTCTCGGCAAGGTTGACTATTGGATTCTCCACATCACTTGAGAATGCTCGGCCAGAAGACGACAGTGCATCAATTTATGCTGAAATATTTTATGAATTGAAATTTACAGGTTGTGTGTGGGTATGCGTAAGTGTATGAATGCAAATTTATGTAGACAGGCGTTAGACGGACAGACGGACAGACATATTTAAATCGATTTCCAGAATGAGTTTAACGTAAACGTGCGTTTGCCTTATGTCCTTCATTACACATACATGCAAACAACACTTAACATACGCTCAATCGTAAGTGGTGTAGGACATAAAACAGCTGCGTCTTTCACCAAAGTCGGATCCTTTCAGGCGGATAACCGAATACATGGATTTCTTTTTTTGCCTAAAATTCACGGAACGAAAGCAGTCTTGTGAGAAGCTGCTTCTAAGGCGTAAGGAGTACAACTTTATCATGTGTTTAAGGCCTTTGTGGAAATCTCGTGAATCATGTCCTCGGTTGTAGTGCTATTCAGTCGCAATCGAATTCTGATCGTGAGCGATCATTTCGCCCACTTTTTTAACATGAATCGCAACAATTTCATGTTTTTAGCAAATCGGACTCTGGTTCCTTTCCTCAAATACTACGACTCTCTTGGCCTTCATGCGAGATAATTGAAATCTCTTTATGACAGGTTTACCGAATGCAGTTAAGTGTTACAACTGAGATAACCTATTGATCGATTCTAATGACGCTGGTGACCCGGATAGCTGTACGTCTGGATTTTTATGTTTTCTCAATAAATGCATATTTGTAGTTAGTTCTTCAACTTACTGTATAGACGCCCATGATTCGCTTTAAGACAAATGTACTTTTCTCATTTGTTTAGTTCTCTCTTTCGCAATTTTTGTAACATTTTTCTGCTAACGAATCACATACCAATTTGTGAATCAATTAAAAATGTGCAAAGCTTGCATACTTTACACATGTATTCACATACGGATATGCGAGTAGGAGTCATGATGATGATGATGATGATGATGATGGTGACGGCTGGCTGGCAACGTGAATCACTGGGATTTCTGTCTTTAGCATACATATATATGGTAACAGGTAGCAACGTTAACATTTCAGTTGGAGAAGAAAAAAAAAAGGAACAAATGTCAGCAATAGATTAAAAAAAAAAAAAATTTATTAAATTTTTTCGACGCAGTTATTAATTTAGTTATGTTCGTTCGCATGGTGGGAGCGCATTAACGTATTGCATTAATAAATTCGATATTTGCTCGATTTTCTCGTATTTAAGCGAAATGCAAATGACTCCTCCTGTTAGGTGTCAATATTAGTAATGCGCCTGCTCGATAAATATTCAATAACCAATCGAATATATATGTAGCTTGTTCTGTAAATTGTGAGAATCGGTTCGATTCGCGCAGACACACACATACACACGCAGGCATGCATGCATACACATACATACACACATACATGCATAACTCGTCTGCAATAACATTCACTCATAAGTACATCATTCAATATAAGCGCCTACAAGTGAACGAGCGCTGAACAACAACAAAGTTAACAAATCATTAGCTGCAGTAAAAAATCTGTCGCGTTAGACAAAACACAATGATGCAAATGAAGAAGAAAGCTAACGATACTAACATATAATTTAATATGAAAATAAAAAAATAGATCTCCCCCTCTCTCTCACTCTCTTTCATTCTCTTCTATTAAGCACTTTCGCAGTTACTTTCACGGATTTATTTTCAATTGTTTCAACTTACACTCTACACGTGAGTTAAAGATGTGAAGTTTGAATTAAATAAAATTTCAATCGAATTGAAGAAAATGTGCACAGTGCCAGGCAAACAATGTTTTTCGCTTTTTGCAAAAATCTCAAATGATTTTCTTATTCAAATTTTCAAATATCAGAAAATTTCTAATTGGCTTTAGTTGCATAACGTTCAAGTTCTATTTTGCCTTAACTTCCTAAGTTTGCTTAATAAAATTTCGTAGATATAATCATCGTCTCCGCCGACTAATAGACAAACAGTTGGTAATACATTGACTAAATTGATTTTGTGTTGTGTATTGTGCCATGCAAAGATTATGTTTATGTCAGACGCACTTCGTTGCCGTAAAAACATTTGAAAACTCTGTTATTTCTCCCGCGGCAGGAATGGTTGTATAAAATAGGTCTCAAAAGCCAAATAAAGCACAATACTGTTACAAACGCTTACGCTTGAAGTGGATTAAAACACACCCACGTAAAATGTCGCTTTCGTCTTTGGGTGTTTTCCTAACACTACTCAGATTGGATTCATTGATAGCAAATGATCAAAATTAGAAGACTACTTACAGAAAATTATTTCTAAAAGTCATATACACTTGATCGACTTCTCTTTTCGATGGCCATGATTTGCCTTTGGAAACAGTTCCCCAAGGAAACATTTCATGCTGATATTTTGATTAGTCCGGTTTTAATTGCTAGTTGTAGATACGACGTCTTAACTTTATGAGAATGGCAGGGAAAGCATCGCAAATCGTTATTTACTTTTATCCCGAGAATCGAGTCCATAAACGACCTGTGGCACTGATCAAGCATTAACTCACAAAATCGTTTTTCTAAAGGCGAATGGGTGTGAGTGACGTATGCAAAACAAATATTTCAGTTTACCGTAGTAGGAATGGAAAATCAAGTAAGAAAATTACACTCAACTGTGATCGAGTCTTCCCTATACACAGAGGGCCCATCGTCACCGTGGACATGGGTAATTTTTATAGGAAACACGTGGAACTTTCTCTCATTTGTCAACTGTGGTTTATGAGACATGAGCGAAAAACCCCGAAAAGCAGATGTGTGTGTTGAGTTTATATTGCACTGTAGGCGTTACCTTTGACCGATTTTGCTTATTTTGAATGCTAACTAGCGTGCAATACCTTTTGAAGATTTTTGTTAAATTTGAAGGCGATAGGAGAATGCTTGCACATGCGGACTCGGAATTTAATACTGAATAGGAATATGTTATGTACTTCTTTGGATCTACGAGGGCGGCCTTCTTGATGTTACATATATATATTTTGTAAATAAATTTACAAAGTATGGATTTAAAAGCTGTCCCGACATTGACTTGGAGCATATGCTCGCCTGCTTTGAACACTCTATTGCAACTTTGAGATTTGAGCCTACGTTGTTACATATGTTTTGGCAAAATGAATATACTTCTCAGCCCTTGACGGTCGGCACAAAAACAATTTACCTCAATTCGTATTCAGGTAGAGAAACTTTTGTTACTTTTTCATCCAAAGAGTTTTCATAACTTTTGAAATACGTTTTACTGAAGGAATTTTTTTTCTTTCAATTCTTTTAACATTAATGGCTTAACCATATTTTGCAATATATAAATAAATACATTTTTTTTCTTGTGTATTATAATGGCGGAGAGGGTATGTGCCGTTTTTGTGACTATGGGTGTATGTATGTGTGTTGAAAAAAGTTTGATCCGGTTTGAATGTAATTTTTTTTTTTTTTTTTTTTTGCTAATGTTTGTTCACATTAATACGTACGATTAAATGCTGTTTAGATATTAGTTTGTATTTCTCTCTGCAACAGTAATTTATAAAGTATTTACAACATATCGTATAAAAGTAATTAGCATTAAGATAGCGTGGTTTTGTTGTTATGTTAACAAAACGTTTAATTGTTTTATTAATTTAACATTATTTTATATATTTATTGGTGGTGGTGATGGTGGATGATAACGGCTCCAACTCTTCTTGCTTTTCGGCTTACAATCATATTGAAAGGAGGTTTATTTGCCGATACATTTTAATGAAGTTCTCTACGAAATCATATATTATTGACGGTGCGCGCGTGTGTGTCTGCATATGCATGTGTATATCTTTATGTATATGATTTGTCAACTTAGAAAAATGTCTTTGAACTTCTCATTCTCTTATCGCCTCGAAACCTATAGTTATAGTTATGTATGTATGTATATCTATATATGTGCGTGTATGTGTATATGTATCATTAACCGAAATAAATAAAAGTGGTCTATAGGTATGTAGAGAGAGAGAGAGAGAGAGAAAATATACTAGGTACAGGTATTTACTATGATATGACAGTTATTTGAATTTATAGATGTCTCTTGATCATTGTACGTACATCATTTGTAGTTGTCAAATATGTCACATGTGCTATATTTTTTTGTTTTTTTTTTCTTTTTTTTTCTTTTTTGTTTTCTCCTCCGTTCTATTCATATTTCTTCTTAGTTGTGCCATTAATATTTATTATTTTCACCCCAGTGTAGCGTAATGGATATATATATATGTATATATGTATATATATACATGTGTGTGTGGGTGCCTGTACGACTCTTCCTTTGATATTTTAATATTCTGTCTGAATATGAAAATAAAACTATGCCTGAATCGTTTCATATCGCAACGCATCGTTTATTCTGCGAGAGGTGTAATGGATAATGCAAACAAACGAATATATGGATGCGTAAACGCAGTTAGCAGTGAACAGAACAGCCAGCAGTCAACAGTCGAATAGTAACAGTTTCATGTCGTCAATATTACTCTATTACAGTCATTAGCAATACTTTGATGCCTTTTCCATTAAAGCACTTCAGCATTACTAGTAGTAGTAGTAGTAGTAGTAGTAGTAGTAGTATTGGTAACGGTGGTGGATGCTTCCATCAGCCTTCAGAGAATATGAAAAAAAAAAAATCGTCGATATATTTTTGCATTTGTACTTCTGGAAATCATCAGTTAGGACAACGTTTGCGTCTTGCAACCATTGCTACCATTATAAAGCACATTAATTGCTCTTTTTCGCCCTTAAGTTCCATTAGTTTTAAAACATCATTTATTGAGTTATCATACGGCGTCGAGCATACACATGGAAAGTTAAACTTACGTTGTTTTCATTGAACGCAATCTTATTAAAAGAAGTAATGGATGATTGGTAGGGCTTTAGTAGTAGTAGTGAAAATATCAATTTTGGATTTCCATTTTGTTTTTTTATTTTTTAATTTGATTTTTAATAAAGTTTTTGGCCGCTGTTTTCGCTTCTTATTCGTCGTATGGTTAATGTTTTTGAAAAATTACATTCACATGGACATAAATCCGATGGACAAAGTGGTCTTTCTTATAGGATATAGTTGCGTTCACTAACTTCATGAGCAAAGAGTTATCGAGCGGGTCGAGCATGGTTAACGTCTTTTAAATAGAATAGAATAGAATAGAAGAATAGAAACTATCTGCCTGTCCGCCTATCTTACCATGTTTGAGATTATGTTTCATCTACGCACCCATTCATGTTTCCCGCTTTAGTGAGATGCTTTGTGTCGAAAGAACAAAGAACAATATTTCAAAAATAATGAAGGTTTGGCCCCGATATCTCACAAAATATGGTCACCTTGGGGGCTTCGTTAGTCGTCAGAGAACGGACATGCGAATGTCAAAAACCAATGGATCTACAACGTGTCACTACTTGTTGCACAGTTTGGGGTGAAGTCATCATGGGACCATACTTTTTGAAAAATAAAGCTCGTCAAGCAACGAGTGTTATTGGTGCTCGGTAACGCAGTTGTTTCTGCCTAGATTTAATAATATTGCTGTGAACGACCTTCGGTTTCAACCAGACACTGCCGTCTGTTAAACATTCCGCGAAACAATTCACTTAGTGCATGAAAAAATCCCTAGTCGTGCACTCTATCTCGTTTCAGTGATCCGAGAGCATGTGAGTTAATGCCGCTGGATTCTTTTTATGCCAACAAGCGCACAACCAAGCATTGAAGGAGAAGATGCGACGCATCGTCAATGAACTTCAGCCAAATTTATGCAAAATTTGATCATAAAAAAGTTGGATAAAAGGCTGCTCTCTACCTCTCTCTCTCTCTCTCTCTCTCTCTCTACTACTACTACTACTACTACTACTACTACTACTACTACTACTACTACTACTACTACTACTGCTACTACTACTACTCTTACTACTACTACTACTACTACTACTACTACTACTACTAATACTACTACTACTACTACTACTACTACTACTACTACTGCTACTACTACTACTACTGCTACTACTGCTACTACTACTGCTACTACTAGTAGTACTACTACTAGTATATATATATATAGTATAGTATAGTACTAGTATATTATAGTATACTACTACTATGGTATAGCATAGTATAGTATAGTATAGTACTAGTATAGTATAGTATAGTATAGTATAGTATAGTACTAGTACAGTATAGTATAGTATAGTATAGTACTAGTATAGTATAGTATGGTATAGTACTAATATAGTATAGTATATTACTAGTA
>KK500038.1:0-110493 GCA_000688715.1 Glossina pallidipes
ATGGTTTCGACTTTTTAAGCGGTGATACCATTACCGGCACTGTTGTACTGGAAAATACCGATCTTCTTCATTTCATAGGTAAAAGCTGAATACAAAAAAATGTAAAAAAATCATTAAAATCAATGGTGTTTTTATTTTTCGAAGAAATATTCGTAGCCCTCGATAGTGAGATCATCGTTAATTGGAATGATTTGGAAGCGAAGACACACAATGGTTTCATTATGCATTACGACCAACGGTTTGAAAACAAATTGACTTCCGTCAATGCGCAACGAAGTCTGGTGCATGAAAGCATGGAACCGGGAAATCATTGCTATGACTTTTCTTTGAAAATTCCTCGAGCCACGCCATCGTCATGCACGGCCAAGTTTGGTTACATTAGATATGAATTGTCTCTGGTGTTGCATGATACGAAAGGCTTTAAGAAGTTGTATACCCTCCCCATCCATATACAAAGAAGATTTAATTTATCTTCAAACCCGAAACTATTGGTATATTGAATCGAGTTGAAGAGGTCGGAACAAATACTCATTTTCTATCCTTTTAGATGCCCTTTTGCAAGGAATTCAATTACAACACCAATTGGTGGTTTTTGTCTTGCCTAAGCAAACCTTTTAATGCCTCGATTGCTTTGAATTCTTGCGCCTTTACACCGGGCGATCAAATCGAATACAGCCTAACCATTGATAATGCAAGCAGATATTTTGATATACAAAAAATCGATTTGATATTAATACAAAAGCATCACTTTCAAGCTGAACGTCCCTGTAAAAAGTCGCGTCAAGATATTAAAGTCTTATTAACAACAACTCATAACAAACCTTGTCGCCGCTTAGCACAATGTACTGTGGACGGATATCTTCAGTTACCTGAAAAGCTGCCCATTACCAGTCAGGATCCGACTATAATTATGATTAATTATACACTAAATATATTTATTGAAATGCGAGGTTTTAATAACAGCACCTACTTAAGAATACCAATAATCATAGGGAGTCATAACGAGAAGATTAGATTGATGGCAAATCCTGCGCTGGACCATGTCATTAACATAGCAGATAAAAATGGTCGGAGAAATATTTTCAATTAAAAAGATTTTTCTCTCTTTCTAATTTTCCTTTCCCTTAATTTATAGAATGTTCTGAAAATCTCCAAGCGGAATGCCTTGTGTAATTTGCTTTTATAACAGTTTTTAAATAAGTCGTTGCATATAATTCCTATAATTGAGTTTTAAACAATATACAAGGAACAAATAATAGGCGTGTACTGCATCCTTTCAACACTTAGCTTTGCAAAATTTCTTATAACTGCGCTTCCCGCTTAGTTGTAAATGAAAATGACCTGTAGAAAAGGGAAAAGGATAATGAGAGAGACTGACAAATGATTAACGGATAATAGCTAAGATAATATCCCTTAAGTTGAGACACCTGCTGAGGTCCGTAAAACAAAATCCAGCCAATCCGTAATTCGTTTGTAACGGGTTTGAAAATATGAGACCGAAGTTGCCCATACATAGCCCTAATACCACGAGTAAAGTACATACGTGTGTCAGCTTGAACAGCTGACAACAATAAGCAGTCGTAACAGCAACAAATCACAAAGCAAAACTGATTTTTCAAAGAACGTCGAAGATTAAACAAAAAATCGTTTCTGATGGATCGCTTTTGAGAGTCTCAGGCGTAAGCACTCATGGGTAGTTTCAAGCATAGTATTCACATCGATTGTGAGACTGAATTATTTCAGCAGAAAGACAATATTGTGTGTTCAGTGGAACCATAAAAATGTGGCCTGTTATGCACAGCAACAGTTACGAACAACAGTTACTCGATTTGAATCATTCACTGTTCAAAATTGGAAGGAAATATCATAACGAATAACAGATATCCGCGTATCCATATAGTCGAAGCAGTTCGCGCTGCATAGGAAGCACTCGACTGGGAAGTCTTAGCTCAAGCGGCTTAGTCAAGAAACTCGAGTTCTTCCGATCACCGTATGTTTCCATCAATGGAATGGGCGCTTACTGAGCAGCGATTTACTTCTTAGGGGAACATAATGGCTGTTTTGCCTGAAAGGGTCAAAAAATCGTGTGAGACGAATGCAAAAAAAGGACATCAGGCGACCAGGGACGAGCAATCAGTAAAACAGTCATTATTTTCCGGCTTCACATTTACATACCTGGTAATGCCCTTTTAAGTGGCTCATTACAGATCACTGACTCGAAACCCACACCAATATATGGCATTTTCATTACTTTTTTCCTCTGGAAGGTGCAGTGGACGCATTAAACTTTTATAAATTGTTGTCGAAACGTGCATATATATATATATATATATATATGTATAAGTTGAAACTGGTAGGCCTTTGATTTTCTAGTTTTTAGTAGATATTTAGTTATCTTCCAACTTTGCTTATCTTTTTCAAAACTTTTTAATAATATTTAGAATGATTTCTTTTTATATCAGCAAAGCTTTTCTTAACTTAAGATTATTGAGGAATGCCGAATTAAGGCTTGTGTTCTTAAGCTCTTATAAAAATATATTTATATATACTTTTTTAGTTCAACTCTTTGGTTCGTGGCTTTACGCTCATAGCTATTACTCTTAGCTCGTACTGTTCGTCGTCGTTTCATTCGTTTCATCAGCGTTTTCTATTTGCACTTGAGTTGTTTCGATTTCATAAATATCGTCTTCATTATTGTCGGGTTCGCCTCTTACGCTTAAGATCTCCAAAGTATCCAAAGAGCGTCCGGTATGATCTGTACCTAAAGAGCTGTAAGATCCTTGGTAAGCCGCTGTTGCATCAAGTAACGAATCAGTAGGATTGCTAAAGGTATTGTAGCTGGGAAACGGTGGTAAATGTACGCTACTCCTTTTAGATGCCTTGGGCTTAGACTCTGTAGAATCTAAAGTGTCGCGACTACCCATTGTAGCGTAACTAAATGAAGGCGGTACTGAAAAGCAAATGAAAAATATTTCTTTTCTTTTTCTTCACAAATTTAATAACAAAGTTGACCTACAACAACTATCATAAGACGGAGGTTCATCATCACTTTTCTTCTTTTTTCGCTGCTCTTCCGGTTTATTCAAGTCTTCTCGTTGCGTTATTATGGTATAATTTAATAAATTATTCAATTCTTGCTGTAATCTAAGCGTAGGTTGCGTTGTTATTAAACCCCTGCACACTTCGGCACCCCAAGCCCTATTACCGTCGGCGGCATTAGTTTGGCCTTCTAAAGCTCTCTGCTCGGCCAGAAATTCTCGTATGGGCGTTGTGCCAATAATGACGGGTAATGAAATTTCCGCGTCATAATGAAAACAACCAGTTTTCAGTTTCACTTGTAAGCTATAGTGCAAAAATACTATATAATTTAAATTCAAAGTTGACCTTGGCGTATTAATGGGGACATAAACACAAGCTTCATATAAACGTTTTGACAAACGCAGTGTCCGCTCGTCAATTACCATTTTGTACAGAGTTTTGCTATGATAGTTACGTTTAAGAGGCTTACGGGCCAAAAACACAAAATGCTGTTTCAAAGAGGCCTCAATAGCCCAGACATCATAATGGGGCGACTGATTGTCTAGCTCTAATTGAAATTTTATATACTGCCCGGGTGTATAGCCGGCATAAGGCAAAGAAAGGTTAAAATTTAAAGGACCCGAACTGCAAGGCCAACGGCACAAGTATTTTATACTTTCTTCTTTTAAGGATAACTAGAATGAACGGGAAAAGAACAAAATTTTAATATATTTTACCTTTTTATACCCTACACCACTTATGTTAGAAAGGTATATGGTACACTTGAAATATATTTACCTTTAATTATATTGACAGTTTTAAAATCGCTTTTTGCATTGATCTAGACTTGTCTGTCCGTCTGTCAATTTGCAATTTTTGCTAATTGCACTAAACTCAAAAATATTGTGAGTAAGGTTTATGGTCGACGCCGATACAAAAATACGATACTTAGTTCTCTCTTTTTGTACACCCTACACGCCACTTGTGGTGCAAATGTATATTAAGGTTTTGCGGACATGTGCATTATATGGAAGGACTTGAAATGAACTTACCGTTTATTGCACCGATCGATTCAGAATTACTTTCTGAGTCGATTTTTAGCTTGTCAGTCCATTCGTCTGTCTTGTTTTTCTGTGTTCAAACAACGGATATTTTGATAAAATTTGTGTTTTAGTCCAAGACCGATCAATATTGAGAATAGTTCGGATTGGCCAACTTTTTCGATCACTTCCCTTATAACGCTTTAGTTTGAATAACATTAGGGTGGTGTAGGCTTTTTGATAGATGGCTATAGCCCATTATACGATTTTTGCTTGTTATATTTTAATAATCGTATTTACCGAATAATCTGGATTTATATTTAAGTCCAATGTTTGAACCACGGTAATCGGTTGACGGAAAACCTCATTGAAACTGCGCGGCTTATCAATAACTAAAGACATATGATAGGCTATATAACCATAGGGTCCTGCGCAAGACGACGGACAGTCTTGCGGTATACGCAACGTTAAGACATAGATATGAGTGCCGGCTGAAAATTCGGTATTATCGAATACACTGGCTCGCGAATGTAAGTACTGCTGATGACCGAAATAATTAGCTGTCTCCTTACCACTAATAGACCACTGTACCTTGGCCTCACCTTCCAAGCTAACGTAAACGGCTATTAAAGTTGAAAGAACCAAGAAAAAATAGAAAAAAGACAGAAAAAAAGGAAACACCTCTTGAAAAACATTTTCATTTTCACTTTATTTAAACTCACCGTTGACTCGTTTCACTTTATCCGTTTTCAAGAGAATACGACCTTTGATGTATTCACCGGAATTATAAACTGGATTTAAACGATCCAATTGAAAGGTGCACGAGGTAGGCATTGTTTTTGTTAAAACATTAAAATCACTAGTTTTTTTTTTTTTAATTTTATTTTAATTACTTTCTCTCTTGTGCACGGAACAACCTTTTTCTTACAGCATCTTTTACAAAGTGATGGCACTCTTCAAACTTACTATGGGTTTGTTTGTGGTGTCTTTGTGTTGTCTGTGAATATTTTGGCTAAAGTTGCATTATATGTGTTCTTGCGAAGGAATCAATATTTTGGCGCCAATAAGTCGACTACAAATTTTTTCTTTTTTTCATTTTATGAAAAATGTCGCTATATGAACCTTACATAGCCCGAATAATTGCATAGCTGTTGATAATGTGCGTAAAGCTTATTAAATGATATCAGAAACTTTTTAATAAATTTGTAATAAATTTTCTGATTTTATTTAAATTAAAGTAAATGAATTTTCAAATTTGGTTCGTGTTCCTCAGCTTTAACGAGTTAAAGATTTTTTCTTTTTTTCTCATTAAATGACGAATCATTTACAGGAATGATCCCATGTAATACGGTAACAATTAAAAAGAGGTAAAGTAAGAGTAACAGATATGGAGGTAGCTGTAGCCTAAAAGTTTTGTACCCTATTGGTAAGTGTTATACCTTTGACTAGGCAAGCAGTGTAGCTTTATAGAGAAGGTAAACTCTACCACACTAAGATTTGAAACCACGTGAACACTTAGCTATTCAACTACTCTTGCCGGAGCTTGGCTCTAAGGAACAAACCTGAAAATGTAGCATTGAAATTCTCGAGTAACTGACACAAGCTTTAACGCTGAAATCAAGCCAGGCAAGCATAGTGAGTGAGAGACAACTGAGTCTTTACTCACTTTTGAAATCTTCCGCACATATTTCGTTTCATTTCGACCTTTTCTAAATACATACGAGGGATGTTTAAACAAGTTCGCGGAATTTTCAAATTATTTTTGTTAATTAACTTAAAAATTATTTGAAAGGCGAACCTACACGATTGCGAAATGAAAAATTTGCTTCTCCGTGTTATTTGAAAAAAGAATTTATTTACTTCTTAGAAGATTGCGTTAAAGTCTCATGGCACATAGAAGTCGCAAAGGATTCAAAGCAACTCACATTTATTTAGCTAAAGGATATCTAAAAAACGTCCGATCGAACTTGACAAAATTTTGGTCGTTAAAATAAATTACGTAATTTGCAGGCAACAACCAGATGGATGAGTAGCTTTCCCTTCAAATTTTAACATTCCTGTCTACTGCGCCGGGCAGTTCATGGAAATTGCGTGCAGTATTGTAGCAAATGTCGAGCGAGCTCAGCAAGGAAGCATTGTATAACGACCTAAATATATTCCACCGAACAATTTTAAGGAGAAGTGTTAAAACTTGTTAACCTTAGATGCCATATAATTGGGTAAAGAAATATCAGAAGAAATATTGCGAAGATCTGTTCAAATGTGAAGAGATTGAAGCAGTGTTCAAAACAGTTAACATTAAATGATGAAAACCGCATAAACTTAAGACAATATCGCGAAAAACATTCTTGCGGCTAAGGTTGAGAAACAGTGTGCAGAAAGAACATGCCACGTGGACAAGGCGTGAAAAATGTTAATCTCTCTAAGCTTGGATAATAGCGGGGAAAACGGAAAAAAATTTATCTAAAGTTGAGCAGTATAATGTGAAAAGATCACGAATGTAAGCTTAGGCAACATTGTGACAAAAGTTCATGCATCTTAGCCTGGACAACAGCATGAAAAAAGTCATGAATTGAAATTTGGGCAACACCGCGCGGAAAGAATGTTCCCCTATACGTGAAAAATTACCGTTTCTAAGCTTCGGCAATAGTATGGAAAAAATTCACGTCTCTTAGTTGGGGTAAGAATGTGGAAAAAGGGGCGTTCCTTTAAGCGTGGATAACAACGTGAAAAATGGCCAGTTATCTAAAGTTGAGCAGTATCCTGTGAAAACATCATTAGTCTAAACTTGGGTAACGGCATGAAAAAAAGTCACGCATCTACGTAGGAGTGTGGGAAAAGGGGCGTTCCTCTAAGTGTGAGCAACAACGTGAAAAACGGCCATTTATCCAAAGTTCATGAGTCTAAGCTTGGGCAACAGGGTAAAAAAATTGCTCATCTAAGCTTGGACAACAGAATGGGAAAAGAACGGGCATTTACGCATGGGCAACAGCGTGAAAAGTGGTTATACCTCTCAACGTGAGCAATAGGGTGGGCAAACGCAGTGATTTACGCGTGACAAAATTTCAGAATCTTAGGTTAACACCTCGAAGAAAATGTGACATGGGCTTAATAGTGTTGGAGCAGGATTATTCTTTTTGCTTCCGTTTCCAAAATTGCTGCTCAGGCCCTCATTGGAAATAGTGGAATTGATTGTTGCTCAGCAATTTGAAAAAATCAATCGAAACACGTCAAGGAGAAGAACGTTGTACAGACGGAAAGCCTTAACAAAAATTTTGTCGATTTGTTGTTAGCTAAGAAGTCTGAGGGTAAGAACTCACTACCTATGGACTATAAAAGCTTTATCTACAAGCTGACTTCTTTGCATGGCTTAACTTGAAAGTGGCTCAAAAAAGCGATTTCTCAGGGAGTGCGACATCGCTTGCAATAACTCGAATATTTCGAAACTTTTTAAAGCAGGAGTTTAAGGTATAATAAGCAAATTGACGGGGTGTAAGTGCCCTTCCAGAATACCCAAATTGAAATACAGATAGTAATATATTTCAGATAATCGATTGTGCAAGAATTCCCGCTAGATTTTGATCATGCTTAGGGGAAAATAAAATTTTTTTCAAAACCGATTTCAATGTAATTTAATTCGTTTATTTTAGAAATTTTGGAAAATGCTTAATAAATTTTTGTAATATATTTTTTATTTAAAAGTTAAAGAAATATATTTTTGAAAAAAATTTGAATTATTTTTTTTTTTTTTTTTTTTAAACTAAATTAATTTTAAATATGTCGTATATACGTAATATGGCTAAGCTTAAAGAGTAAATTGTGCAATTGTTGGCTTATGAGCTATCGATTCCATCATCGAATAGAATATGAGTGCAATTTATTTAGAATACATATGTAAACAGTTAGAATTTTTTAGGAAAAAAGAAAGTAAAAAAAAAAAAAGATTAAAGAGAATTTCATAAACTAACTAATAGGTTGGCAAAAAAGACATTATTTCTCTCACTCCCTCTTTCTGTCTGTCTGTATGTCTATCTCCCTCTCTCTTAATTTCTCTCTCAATCTCTCTCTGTCAGAATTTTTATTAATTTTTAAGTATCGGTATACCACCTATGCCGATATTTCTTTATTGCCAACCTAAGATTTTTTTATAATTTTTTTATTTTATTAAATGTAAAAATTTCCTTTTTAGACTTAGTAAAGAGAGTGAGGAATATTTTTTAACTCTATATAGTAAATGGCACTTTTTACAAAAGAAAAATTTATTTTGTTTTTTTTTTTCAAATTTAAAAAGAAAAAAACTTCTAGCTAAAGGGGGGAATATATATATATAATAAAGGATATAATTTGTTAGTTTTCTTCTTTTTTTTTTTGGTTTTGTTTTATATACGAAAAATATGGTAAATTCTAAGATTTTAAATGTTTTTTTGTGTATAAGCATTTATATCCATGGCGTTTAGGTCCGTATGCAAGGCCGTGTCATGATGAACCTGAGTATGGATTTCATCGTAAAGGGTTTCTATGTACAGTAGAGTAAGAATGCGAAAAAATATATAGAAGAAAAAAATTAATATGAATTAATAATAAAAATTTTTATATATATTTTATAAAAAAAATTTATAAAAATGTGAACAAAAAATTCGTATAACATTTATGAATGAAGAAAGAAAGAGAGGGAGAAACAGATGCAAATGGAATGGAAAATTATTTAAATGGTTTCGTTTGAATATTGTACGGTTTGTATGCATTGCATTCATTATTCATGAACACTGTATTTCGACTAATAGCCATCCCATCTTTTTCACTTTGTACTTTGCAACCAAGCGATGAAGGGTATTGAAAGTAGCGTGCTTATATCCCATGGAAGGTACGCTAAACAAGAACGCACTTTACCTCTTTGCCTTGACCTGACAGGTAAAAGTAGAGAGAGCCAAAAAGCTTGAGAGAGAGCCAAAAAGCAGCTGCGAATAACAGACTTTACAATAGTAAAAAAACCGAACAAACGCCTTTAATAACGAGCAAAATTTTTCATTTGAATCAAATCCGACAGTTTTGGTAAACACATCTCGCGTAGATGCTCACGGTAGTAATTTTGGTCCAGCCCATAGTGAACACGCACGCTTGCTATCAAGTAGCGATGAATAGNTTTTTTTTTTTTTTTTTGGAATGAAAAGGATTTCATTACTACTTTTTTTGCACGGTTTTTTTGGGAAAATATTTACACTTATTTCATATTACACGATTTTTTAAAATTAGGAAACTTATTCCTAAATTTATTAATATCACACGTAATTTTTTACACGATCTTTTTTGCACGGTTTTCTAATGAACATATCCAGCAGGTAAGAAAAAGGGTGGGGTATGCAACAGATAGATTCTAGGTAGAAAATTATGAATAATGAATTATAGATAATAAAAAATATTAAGTCTAATAAGAGAGCTATTTCCAATCAAACGAGTGTTTATTGGAATAAGAATTGAAATTTGATCCCTTCAAAGTTTCGTACATCTAAGGCTACAGATTATTTTAATAGGCGATAAATAGGGGAAAGTGGATAATGCAAAAATGATAACCAATAGCAGAAACATTCATCTAATGTCTTCATCTTTTTTTTTGTTTAAGCGTTAATTAAATTAATAAAAATAAATTAAAAGAAAATTTTGAAATTAATATAATTGAATAATTTAGATTCTTTCCAATTGCAAAAATATGTATATTTTTCTATATTAAATTATAATTTCTCATCAATTAAATTATTTAAATAATTAAAAATAATTTGAACAAATGCTTTAGAAGTTTGTCGAATAATGAAAATTACTTTAAAATATAAATTATTGTTCTCAATAAAAAAGAAACTTCTTTTAAGTCCAATTCAAAGTAATTGATTATTAATCAGATTCATTGGAATCATCACTACCGGGCGGTATAATAGGTGTTTCGTAATTGTAATAAACTGGATACCGCGGCTTAAATGTATCGTGTTTATTATCGGCCACTACCAAACTGGACATGCTCACGTTTTCTTGATATTCGGTATCGTCGAAAAAGCTTTGACTGAATCCTACTGCTTCTTCATAAGACGGTGGCACTAAAAGACGAGAGAGACAAAAAATTTTTTATTAATTTTAATAGAAACAAAAAAAGTAAAAACACTATAGTGGTTAAGGCGCCGTATGAAATACCCTGGACACTCGTACAGATATTCAAAATAAACTATTATATGGGAAGTCTACGAAAAAGTTGTCAAAAAAAAGAAAAACGAGACAAAACATGTCGGTTGTCAAATTTCGTCAAAGTATCTCCAAAAGTAGGTTCCGCAGGTTGAACATAAAAATAAAACTGGCATACGGGTGGATGGATGGACGGACAGACAAACATAAATCGATTCAAAAGCTGGTTCTGAATCGGTCGGCATAACAAGAGGTTGGTATAAATCAAGTCCCTCTGGCTATCATATACATCCACACAAACTTAATATATCGTTCTACCACAAGTTATGTAGCGTATATATACATTTATATCCTATTTCCGTTATTCACTACTATGGATAACGTGCTTGGTGCTATGACAAACATGCATTATACGAACGCAACTTCACATAATATTCGAAATAATTGAAAACTATATAGTGGGACATGGCTCACTATTAAATACCCTACACTACATAAAGCGACTTTTCAAAATAAGACGTCATTTAGGAAGGGATTGAAAAAGCGATCTGTTCCGAACCATTTTTAGTAGCGTTCGTCTTTTGACAAAACCGGTCAGTGTACCGAATTTTATTAAAATATCTGAGAAATTGCGGACTGTAGAATGAAGACATGGACACATAACTGACAAATGGACGGACAAGCTTACAGGGTATAATAAAAGATGAATCGTTTTGTAATTGTTTTGGATGTTGCGTACATCCGCCCAAGCTAAATATATCCTTGCACCACAAGTGATGTAGGATTTAAAAAGAAATTACAACATAACCTCAAAAAAGTAAATATCAATCTTAATGCTGCTATAATATGGTAATAAATATAAATCTTAGTTCCTTTCCCATTTAGCACACTCACGCTAACATTCGAACGATACGACAAATTTTCCTAAAAGTATAGGACGGTGTTTGTCGTCGTGCACGCCTAGCCTAATGCATTACCTTACAATCATACCACGATAAGGAAATTTTTATCTATTGAGTTAACTTCATGGTCTAACGGCTACTTACTCATTGGTACATAGTCTGGAGGATTGTCCACATCGGTCACCAATATTATGGGTGTATTGAAATTCTCAGTATCCAAGCCGTCTTCAAGTCTTGAGAGAGGCGCCAACGTATGAGATACTCTTTCATCGTATCTCTCATCAATACTGACAATAGCGCTAAGACTTTCATTTCTCGTCACGACACCATTGATAGCGTTTCTACTATTGTGACTGTCATTGCTATCAGCGACAATATTATTATTATTGGCTGTTAAATTTTCTGAGTTATCCATTATCGGAATACTTCCGATTGTTACTGGGACTTTTAATTTCATTTTTCGATGGAATTCCGTTGGTTTCACGCCAATTTTAATGACATAACCGACCGTAATGGGACATGAGGTCTTTAACGATGTTGGCGGTATAGATGGCAGTTCCAAATAATCACGATATACTCGACGGCTCCAACGTAAAACATTACCAAAATCTTTACGTGCTATCAGATTCTTATCGTAACGCAATTCATGATGAGGATCGTGGGCTTCGTAGGTGACCTCTTGTTTAAGCTTAACATCGCAATGAGTGATATCGATGGAGGATTCATTATTAATATATAAAACGAAATGAATTTTTTGCCCAGGCGCGTAACCACAATAAGGAGTTGAAAATTTCACCGTCAACGGTCCGGTTGGACAACAAAAACTCCAGAAACGTTTACGATTTAATATATCTAAGGGAACCTTTTTAAAGATATTATGAGAGAAGATTATAGATATTTTTCTGAGAAATTGTCGATTCATTAAGTGAAGCGAAAAATACTTACTCTATAGATGTTATCGGTATTTAAATCTAACGGTTGTATAACCGTAAATGGTAATTTGTACACTTTTGGATAACGTCCCGAACGATCGATAGTCGTTATAATTTCGTAATGTATTTGACCGTATTTACCATCAAACGAGGTCGGCAGATTTTCCGGCAGTATAACGTGAAACGTATACGAATATTCACCAGCAATCCAATCAGTGGAAGTAGTGCTACCGCAAGAACCAAGCACATACGAACGCGACGACAAATACGAACGATACGCACGACACATCGCTCGTTCACTATCACGCGGATAACCCTTTTTTATCCAGCGTATCTTGGCATAACCATTGACCGTGATGTGTATGGCTATAAAGCAAACAACAAAAACAATAACAATACGATTTTTATCACAATTTCCTCTTACTGCATATGATGGACATTTTTTACATTTTATTTACTTATTCGGTGCAATGATTATCTAAAGGAAATACACAAACACACAAAAAAAATGAAAATTCACTGCATTCAATCTTACTCATACATATGTATGTATGTATGCATGTATGTATGTATGTATGTATGTGTGTATGTATGAACGTATGTATGTATGTATGTGTATATGTATGCATGTATGTATGAACGTATGTATTTATGTATGTATGTATGTATGTATGTATGTATGTATGTATGTATATATGTAAGTAGGTATGCATACAAATTCACAGGCAAGCATACGCTTTTAATATAGATGACTATAGTAGATAATATAGCGGCTAAGTGTTCAGTAGTGGAAGCAGTTTATATGCCAAACTAAATAAAATGAAAATCAACTAAAAATAGCAAAATATTATTACAGTAGGATATACAGTAAAAACAACAACATCAACATATAATAATAGCAAACACAAACGACAACAATAACAAAATAATTATTGTATGTTTAGTTCATCTTGCATGACAAGATAATAATGAGTATAACACACAAATACACATAACCAATGCAAATGTCTCTTCATCCCCATCTATAGGCAACCGCTTATATATATATGTATAGATGGGTATGTGCACACAGAGAGTCTTACAACTAAATAAAAGCAATTAACATAAAATAATAGAAACCCAGCAAACATTTTTAAGATATTTCTGCGCTAATTAAAATATTTGATAATAAATTTGTCATGTATTGACGGCTTACATATAATTTTTTTTTTTTTTAATAGACCAAGCAAGAGAAGTGACTAGCGCGTAACCAATCGATAAGTGTTATGCCTTTAGCGACTGATCACTCATTATAGTTGCGACCACATGAATCCCATTTAATATGTTATGCTGCTCCAGATGGGCTGGCTTTCATTATTTGCTTAATAACTCTAATTTTCATTCTTTCGTAAAAGTTTAACACTATTTATCTTGTTTTATATATTAACTCCATTGTCCTACATTATCTGATACGGAGTTGAGAACAAGTTACGATAATCGTAGATTGGTTCCAATTTATTTAGATCAAGTAGCTCTCGCGGCGGTTTGAGTCATTTTTTTCTTTATTTTCTTTAAGGATTTGGGTGATAATCCATCAAGAGGTTAGTATCTTAACTCATCCTGACTTTTACTAAAACCTTTCTCTTACTGCCCTCAGCGATCGGTTAAGCCCGCTAGGAAGAATACTTATTTTCATTCGATATTGATTTTGCAAGGGCTTTTGCATTTCATGCAAAGAGCGTGAGTCGGTTTTTTGTCCCGGCAATACAGTGACAATGTTGTATTCGAATACTGGTCACATGAGCAGATATCAGTGCGGCAAAGTTTCAATCCCTAGCTACCTAACAGCCAAAATAACAATGATCTCTAGTGATGAAAATGCGTGATCTGAGGTTCATCTTGAAAACAAAACGCTGCGTCGCATATTTTTGTTATGGCACCAAGCAGCTCCAAGTTACTAATTTTTTTTTTTTTTGGATTTCTCTTAAATTTCTTCCCTTAGTAAACTGATTACAAATCGTACGTGAAGCGCGTACAAACTCTGTAAAGAGCGTATCAAGGAAGGAAACTGGCGAAGCGTGTAAGTTCACTACCTGATTCTAAGTTGCGACACAGAGCACATAAAAACTCTGTGATGCTTGAACCATGGATGGAAAGCACCAAGCCGGTCACGTTCGTCAGTTGAACGGAATGCATAAAAACTCTACTATGAATGAATGAATCAAAGAAAGAAAGTGCCAAAGTGGGCAACCTGACTAGATAATTCTGAATCGCGAGACGAGCGTATAAAAACTCAGCGAGTTGTTAATTAGGTAAGGAAAAAGTCAAAGCGGTCAAGTTCAACTGATAATTCGTGAATAAAGGAGGGAAAGTGTCAAAGTGGGCAAGATCAGAGGCGGACTCTAAGTCTCGGGCACATAAAAGCTCTACGATGCGTGAATCAAGCAGGGAAAGTGCCAAGGCGGTTAAATTCATTCGCGGATTCTAAGTCGCGATCGTAGATTATAGAAACTCTGCGATGTGCAAATTGGAGAGAAAAACTGCCGGGTAAGTTTATTCGCGGATTCTAAGACGCACACGCAGATCATACAAAGTCTGCGGTGGATGAATCAGGGAGAGAAAACTCCAAAGCTAGCAAGTTCATCAGCTGATTCTAGGTTGCGAGCAGAGGCCATAAAAGGTCTACGATGTGTGAATCGGGGAGGGAAAATGTTAAGGCAACGGAGTTAATTTATCAGCTTTACAGACATCAGGAAAACTGAAATCTTCCGGGGCATGAATACTGTACGAACAAGTTTGAGACGATTTTCGGCTGTCAGAGACCCACTCTTGTCTCTCTCTTTACTCTTGTTTAGCTTGATAATATTAAAAATTTCTATCAAAACTCTTCCGTCTTTGGTATGCGTTAAGACATACGTGTAATTGTTAAAAAAAAAAAGTAAGTTGGTTTCTTAAAAAATGTTTGCTGGGCTTTCTAATGACACAATTTTCAAGTCATTGTTGTGTTACGGGTTTATATTATGTGCCCAACTGACAAATTATAACGTTGTTTGGGTTTTCTTTATCGGTTTTGGTGACTGACTGTATGACTACATAAAGTACAACATACACACACTCACATATATAAAGTTACATTAATTTTTACAGAAAAATTGAATTAATTTTAATACACAACGGACAGGACATTCATTGGTTACATGCGATAATGTAAAGCAAGAATGGAATTTGAACGCAGCAGGCACACGCACATCGAAAACTATTTAAAGAGTACATGCACGTACGTACATGCGAACGCGTGCTTGTGCGTGTACGCGATGAAGCAAAGGACAAAGAATGCAAGTAGGACAAAATACTGTATAATAAAGCTGCAGTTTTCTTTTGTGTTCTTTTTTGAGTCATATTTTATGTTAAGTACTTAAGATATAAATGGATATACATACGCACACACTCTTCACTATGTAAGATATTTATATTAAACATTCTTAAGTAAGATGTTATAAATAAAATGAGTTCATTGGAATGATGGGCGTTAAGAGAAGCGAAATACCTTTAACACGTTTTGTGGTATCAACAGTGAGATCGACAACGCCAGATAATTCCTGACCAGCATAATAAACACCTTGAGTATTGTTATCAAACGATATAAGGCACTCAATGGGCATATATGTATGTATGTATATATATATATATGTACGCAGCAGGCACCGATTGTATACTTAAAACACACACAAATCTCTTGTTCTTGATTTTATTAGTTTTTTTTTTTTTATTTTAATTTCTTTATATACTTTTTCTTTACTTGATTAATTCTTTTTAAGTTTTGCAAATTCATTCACTTGCCTCATATTCTTCGAGTAACACTTCATTGCTTAACTTCATTAGATTAATTCTTGTTTCCCTTTTCTTTTTTTTTTTTTTTTTATTTTCACTTTCCTATGCGAGTTTTAAAGTACTACTGAAAGCACATTCACTTCTACGTTCTATCCCCACAAGCGACCAGCAGCCTATTACTTGCTCCGTCTATTTTTTATATAGTTTTTGTCAAATCATTTAACCGTTGCTGTGTTCCAGATACGTTGTACACATTTGTATATGATTCGTTTTACTTAATGTTGCTTTACTTACATTCTTGTATTTGGCTTTATTCGATTCGTTTTTTTTCTTTTTTTCCTTCCTTTCTTTATATCCTTTTCCTTTAAAAGTTCGTGTGTCATCATCGGTTTCTGTAATTTCATAGTATGTGCACATATGCATGTGTACATGTATATGTAGTTGCCCCTGCTGTTGCTCTAGTTAACTTAGTGTTCTTGTCCTTTTTGGCACTTCTGCCAAACAACGAAAGCGCCACGAAAACTGCGTTCATCGCATTTGTTTATATACAAACTTTTTCACATATAAATGTTTTTGTTTACAGTGCTCTCGCAATATTTGTTTTTGTTTGCTTTACTTTTTATTCTCCATTATGCCTTAATAAACAGATTCGCATTAAAGAGCTTTATAATAATCTGCAAGAACAAGTTACGAAGGTAAACTTTCATAAGATAACAAATAGAGAGATAGAGAGGGAGAGAGAGAGAGAGAGAGAGAGAGAGAGGGAGAGATGTCATGCTTGCGACTCGCTGTAATAAATGATATGAATGAGAATGAAACTGTTCTTGTGTGTGAATGTGTGTGTGTATATACCAAAAATGCAACAACATACTTCACATTACAGCTCGCATATTGGAGGCTTCCTAAATATATAAAGGGGTTTGCTTTTTATAACAACGCCTCTATAGATTAGAGTCTAACAAATAGATCTATGTGATCTAAATTCTCTCCTATTAATTTTTTTTGATTATTTTGCTACTATGGAACAATTTTCAAAGGTTATCACTTAGCGAGTTTTGTCGAAAAATTCTGAAAGTTACAGTTGCCTTATCGTGAAAAGTCGTTATGTGTGAAGTGATTGAAAAAGGTCTGCCTGATTGTATTCAACACAGAGATCAAAGATTGGGAGCATGTGACCATCTATATCCAGTAATCGATAGGCAGTAGAAAAGGAAGAAGATGAAACCAGCACGTTGTGGTCCACGAATCAACAACATTGAAAATTAGTTGGACCAGACCACTTTTTCGACGACATTCCATATAAGGCCTAATTTTGAAAAATTTTTATATGCATAACAAGAGGATATTAAATGGTGAGCCGGGGCTCATCATTTCTTGGACGGATAAATAAATAATTATAAATAAAAAAACGTTGTTATTATTGCTATTATCATAATTTATTTACACTAAAGAGGTAAGTTCTAGGACGAAAGTAAGATAAGCGCTAAAACCATTGACTCTACAAGAAAGTCATGGTAATATAGAAAAGGAGAAAAGAGAAACAACACTTACCAAACGCAATACAACCTTTTACCCAGATCGACTTATATTGGATCTTTCTTCCTTAGCGATTTCAAGGTTTTTAGTCATGCATGTAGAATGAATAATCTTAAGGAGTTTCCCCAACAGACCTTTTGAAGGGTCAATCTCATGCCATTTCCGCCATGTATGCCCATCCTTTCATTATCCATTTTCATATTTGTCAAAACCAAGGAAATTATGATGAAAATCTGAATCTTAAATTGATTAAGGAAGACGCTCTCTAACATAGGTCGTATAATAAAAAGAAAAAATTAACGACTTTATATATCTTGAAAGAGAATATTGAAGATTAGAAAATCTTTAAATCTTATTAAATAAATTTTGTTTCAATTCCGTTACGTTTCGCCGTGTTGTTTATGTCTATTTCGCTCTGTTGTTAACGTCACTCGAGCACATACGAAAGCTTTTTGTGCGGAATTTATCATATGTTTTTAAAGGTAACATGGCGTGTAGAGAAGAGAGCTGACGTATGTAAATATTAATTTGTCTACTTTGTTTCTTATAAGATTCACA
This sequence comes from Glossina pallidipes, assembly GCA_000688715.1. Lineage (NCBI taxonomy): Eukaryota > Metazoa > Arthropoda > Insecta > Diptera > Glossinidae > Glossina > Glossina pallidipes. The sequence goes on from KK500038.1 coordinate 17,965, forward strand.
TAAGTAATTATTGAAGCGCAAACAAAAACAAAAGATAAGGTACAACTTTTAGTGCAATGAGCAAGCTAAGCATTTTTTATAATGTGAGTAAAGGGTATTATACGATTTATAAGTCAAGCAACTCGCTAATCGACCTATTACTCAGCAGTCGTTAAAATATTTTATAATAATAAATAAACGAAATATGGCTTTAGACACTTTATCAGGTAAGTGTTTTCGTTTTTCATAAATTAAAAAAAGTGCTTATTCAAGAAATTATTTTCAAATTTTAGCTTTACGCATAAAATATAAAGAAAAGAAAGAGGTATTGCTGGAGGAGAACATCAAAGTCAAAGAACCTATAACACTTTTTAAAGAATGGATGGAATTGGCTTTAAAAACCGAAGAAATTCTAGAACCGAATGCTGCTTGCTTGGCGACAGTCAATAGGTAAACAAATGAAACATCAGCAAGCAAGAAATTGAGAACAAATACAACAATAATGTTTTTCCCATAGTAAGGGCTGTCCCTCCAATCGTTTTGTTCTATTGAAAGAAGTTAGTCCCGATGGTTTTACTTTCTTCACGAATTACGGCAGCCGTAAAGCTAACGATATGGCTACCAATCCTAATGTGGCTATGACTTTGTATTGGTGCCCATTACGTCGTTCCGTACGTATTGAAGGTAAAGCGGAAAAAATACCCATAACTGATTCGTTGAAATATTTCCATCAAAGACCTCGGGCGAGCCAAATAGGAGCTTTGGCCAGTGAGCAAAGTACTCGCATACCTTCACGTCATCATTTAGATGTTGCTGAGCAGAAATTGAAGGATGATTTGGGCGATGATAAAGAAGTTCCTATGCCGAATTGGGGAGGCTACTTAATACGACCGCAGCTTATAGAATTTTGGCAGGGACAAGTAGATAGGCTTCACGATCGCATAGTATTTCGCCGGGGGTCGGATGTGGATAAAGTAAAAGAAACTGATCATTGGAATGTTTGATAATTGCTTCTATTTTTTTTTTTGTTCGACTTTCAGGAAATTGATGGCAAACTAGTGCACAAAGGTGAAAACGGTTGGATCTATGAACGTTTGGCACCTTGAACTATAAATGTAAAAGATTGTGGATCGAAAGCACAATAATTATTTTAAAAAAAAAGGGATAAATGTAATTAAATGGGTTTATATAGAAGAAATTATAAGCAAATACAACGTATATTAGTTCAGTATAAAATCATTTTTCAAATTTGCACATATAAGGTTTACCGCCCATTTGGGTTACGATCAGCGAAACTGGCGATATAAAAGTATATATAATAATATATATATAATAAGTGGTTGCGTATGTTTGATAAATTCTTCTTTTTATCCAGGAAAAAAAACACGTTATAAGATGGACAGGGTGGACGAACAACAAAAATCTATAAACAGTTAAATACAAGTAAGTTCTGATAAAAATCAGAACATCAGAAATCCAGTTTTACGACGAAGTCCTGCTAAGACAATAGATAAACAAAATCAGGCTCCTTAGGGGCACATAAGATCTCTCCTTATGTTGGTGTAAAAGAGATCAGTTAGCTCGTTACGGAAGTGGGATGCAAAGTGTATCCCATGTTTGTATTTCATTCTCCTCCTTGTAGGTTGTTGCCCCCTTTTATGCACTGTTTCTCTAAAACACTGTAATGCCGTAAAAATTCGAAATAATCCCATAAATCCACATGAGCAGCCGAGTACGCACTAATCGCAACTACCAAGTTACTGTTCGCGGGTTCGAATCTCAATAGACTAGAGTTTTTCTCCAAGCTTAGCTTATAGGTCACTTCCCCATTCTTTCTTTTTCCTCACTTCTTTTTGAGCGTTACCATGTTATAGTAGAAGGTATCCCTACAATGATTGGTCATATAATATATAGTAAAAGCATCGACTCGAAAAAGTTGATTTTAATAATTTTATAACCTTTAGCGCATAAAGACGTTTTACATAAAGACCTTTTTCTATACTTTTCACTGAGACTTTGAATGCATATTTAGTCCACGGATACGTTATGAGTTATCTTCATGTTTGAAGGCGCGTTGCTTGGAATCGCTGTTTAGGACTATATATTGCTTGGAGAAGCAATAGTTTGCATATCTTATAAAATGGTTCTTTCATTCGATTATATTGAAGAAAACATAATAAAGTTTACTTTTTAAGAGCGAATATAAATTTGATTACAGCTGAAAAAATATTGAAAAAAACATGTATTCATAATAAAGTTTACTTTTTAAGCAATCTTTCATATTTTTTAAGTTTGGATTGATATCTGATGCATGGATTGTTCTATCGAAAAGCAAGAAATTGTTTTCAAAGTCTAGACAGTAGAGATACCAGAAATTCTGCACGTACGCACGAAAAATTCTTTTTCGATATCCAGATATCTGCTTAATAGTTACTCCTTATATATATTTATGATTATGAATCACAAAATATATTATGAAGCAATTAACTTTGGTGCCAAGATTATTTGAGACGGGAGTCATTTCCATAACCAAAATTGCTAGTAACAAGCTGCACTATTGAAATACCGGTAGGAGTGATCCAGAGTTTCTTTAAATAGCTTCAATTGCAAATAAATAAAAACCTTTCTCTCTACTTGAAACACTATTTGAATAAATTTTCATGTTCCCCTAAAAATCTAAATGCGCCCCTAATCACTTTATGCCATTCTCCTTACTTAAATAACTCTTTTAAAAAAATTTTCATTTTGCCTAATAGTATGTCACAAATTGAAAATCTAAATGCGCCCGAGAACCCTTTACTCCTTTCCCCCTATTTCAGTAACTATTTGGTTTTAATAAAATTTTCATTTCGCCTAAAGCTATGCTACAAATTAAAAATGTAAATCCTTCCCAAATCACTTTACGTTTTACATTTTTTTTATTTTATTTTAATTCATTTTTCAATATTTATTGACTTTTAATTATTATTACGTGCAAAATTTCAAGTTTCCTTTATTTTTCATTCATATAAATTTTAAAAGCTTCCCTTATAGTGCCAACCTGTAATCAAAATAGCAATATGGCAACAACAAGTAACGTATTTATTTACTTGTTTGCCTCACTAACTTTCCACCCGTCTCTCTGGCCATCCCTCTCGTATAGCCCTGCGCACGTGGCTCATCTAGTTTATGTCCCCTGTCCAAGGCCGTCGGCTGTCTCCTGGTATGGCTCTGCGTCTGTGATCTTGAACGTCTCGCCTGTCCCAAACTGTTCACGACCCTTTCCGCCCGTCTCTCCACTCGTGTCTCTCTTCGCCTATCCGTCCATTTCTACGGTTTTATTTATTTGCTCATTTATTTGCTTATACATGAAACTCAGTTAAAATAAATTAACAGCCAAATTCAATTGACTCGTAGAAGTAAATGTCGTACTAATTAATATCAATTTAATTAATTAATTAATTAAAAACTAATACAAAGTATACGAGGAGAAATATTATAATTAATCATCTCGCGAACATAGAGCAAAGAATTTCACATAAAAGCAGCAAATAAATGCATTTTTCATGTTTGATTATATTTGCCAAAGGAGATTGAATTCAATTAAGTTTGTCCAGCACTCTCGGCTCTCGTATATGAAAAAATGTATGACAAAAAAATAAAAAATAAACAAGAAAAATGTGCAATCAAGCGGTTATTGTTATTCCCTGATATCCTGTGAGAATTACTACTACTCAGCGAGGCAATATAGGAGACTATGTACGCTTCTCATACCATTTCTTCTTCTTTATATTGTATCTGTTTGCATAATAAAAATAATAATAATAATAATGATGATAATAATGATGATGATGCCTCATCTAATTGTCCTTTATCCTTAACGCTATGCCAACGATTGTTGTCTACTTTCGTTCCATTCTTGTTTACAGATTTTCTGTTTTTTGTTTTGCTTTTGCTATACTCTGCACTCAGTACTCTGCTCTCTATTCTTTCGCTTTTAAACATGGAATATTTCTATGCTATAATTCATTTATTTTACCCCGTTTGTTGTTAGTGTGAAAAGTTTTACTTGAGGCTTATGAACTTTGCTAAGTAGACAATTTGTTTTTTTTTTTTTTGTTTTTCGCATATTCTATGTTACGAGTTAGAGGGATCAAAACATGTAAGCGGAAACTAAAAGAATGCAAAAAAAAAAAAAAAAAAATGATTTGTATATGTATTAGATAACTCAGGGAGAATAAAGAGAGCAGAGATGCAATTTGCGATTGTTTAAGCGAAAAAGAGGAACGAGAATAATACAAGCGGTTTGAACCGAAACTTCTTATACCCTTTACAAATTCTATATATCTTTTGATAAAATTTAAATTTAGTTAACACATACTTGTTACCGAACACTATTTATCTTCCTCTCACGGATAACGTTGCTGTAAAAACTCTGCGTTTTCACAGTGAAATAGTTCTAGCCCCTTCTTGCTTTGCAGAAACGCTGATCCCTTCAATACGACTTTATCCATCTGAGCCACAGCTAAGCAGCGAGACGTAAGTCTAAAGAAAAATCCTCATTCGGAAGAAAAACTCTCCAAAGGTGAAGACCACTTTTTGCTTTACGCTTGCTAAGGACAGGCGGACTTTTTGGCATAAGATCTCGTAAACTCGTCTCTCGTTCTGAGTATTTCGTAGCTTGCTGCCTTTTAGAAAATAGGGATTTTATCTTCCGTTTAACGATGCGGCTATGTGGAGAATCAGACATCGAATGTTTAGCGAACACTTTATAACGCCGAACATCGTGTGACATTCCGAACCAAAAAAAATGACGGTATTCTTAAGGATGCTAAAGCTGGAGGGTTAAGGGCACGAGTGTGTACAATAGATCTTTCGAGCTCGTACTAAGGATTGCTTACTAATTTACAATAACAATACTTAGAACGATTTCGGTAGGAAAGAATTTCGATTTTGCTTACTGTATATACAGTAATTCTTCTTTTCCTTTTCGTTCTGTGAGTCAGCCAATCAACGAACAGATGACTCCCTGAGTTGAGTTGTTATTCCAATTATATCTAAATTAATGTTTTAATAGACAATGTATATCATATATTCGGACAATAAATACAAAACGTGAAGCACATCTTTCAACGTAAAGCTTTCATAATATCGTTTTTGCGTTCCTGTTAGTGTTGCCTTGATTTTAGGAGCAGGACTAAACTCATTGCAATAATCGCACCTCTCTCTTATATAAGTGTATGAAAGGAAGGAATAAGGTACCTTGTCGTATTATATATTTTTACCTATCTTGACAAGGGGTCACAAAAGGCACATTGCACGCATAATACCATCTTTGTTAATAGCTGAAAAGCCATAGGGTTACCCTTTTTATTAACAGAAAATCTGCTAGAAAATTTGTTGTTAATGTTCTCAGATATGACACAAGCGTAAAGGGAATTTGAAAAGAAACAAACATATCATTCTTTAAACGAATTTCAGATTCCCTACATCGGAAGTAAATCAAGACAGCATGCTTTTTTCAGAGAAATATTTTAGTTAACTTTGATTATTATTTCTATTAAAACTCAGATTAAAGCCTTCCGATGTTTTTAAAGAATATTTTTCCATATCTGATAAAAATTTTTAAATATCCACAAAATGTTTGGAAGCTACAGCTTCGCCAGTAAGTAAAACGCAAATGGAATCTGACATTAGGTAAGCTTCCCGGAATCCATACACGGTCTTTGCAAGAGTTTCGAGAGATTTCCACTGCAACAAATCTTGGCCTCCTTTTGCTGATCTTAGATTAGGCCATGGAAGGATCTATAAAAAGCATAAATGAAGGTCACAATCAGACTAAGCCACCTACTTTTCGCGGCGACAAATCTCCCCTTGACATTGTGTCGCTCTAGTTGATTTGCAGGGAACCAGTTCATGTAGACTGGAAATCGTTCGGAATTCTTTTAAAACCTGAATTTAGTTTCCGTAAGGCCTTCCATACCTTCAGATTCCATTTGCATATTACTTACCTTTAGCGAACTTTGCCAATATGAATAACTAACCAATCATGCTTGTTGTCGGAGCTAAATTGTCTAAACAATTTCTTCTTCCTTTAAAACGTCTTGAGCATCTATGCACGACCTGTAGCCATCAAAACAATTTTTTAATTTTATTTTGTTTTTTTTTTTGTTGTTTTTCTTGCTTCGTTATATTTTACTATTCGAACCCTACTATGAAACTAAGTGCGCATCAACCGTTATTGCAACAAGGATACTAGTAACAACTACCACCGTAACGTGTGCTAAGGTTGTGTGAGTGCATAAGTTGTGTTTTATTTTATGTTTTTTGTTTTTTTATCCCAACAATAGTAAAGTTTAGTAAGGGCTGTGGTCGTGACCACACACAATGAACGGCATTTTCAAATTTGTGTTTTTCTTATCCTCAAAAAAAAACACTTACTCTTCAGCAATAAAGCAAAGAAAACCAGGAAATTTCATTTAAAATCAAATAAAAAATGCAACAAGACAAACATATTGAATAATTTTTTTTACATTTTTATACTTAACAAGGAAAACGAAAAAAAAAAAAAACATTTTGTAGTTAGTTTTTAAAATTTGTCTCCATAAAGTAGACTTTAATTGTTGACTTCAACATTAGATTAAAAAAAGTATGCTATGAAAATTTAATTATTAAAAAGAACAGAAAAAAAAAAACTCACAATTTTCTAAACTTAAAGAAAATTTATCGAGAAAAAAAAAATAAATAAAATTTGTGCAAAAAAAAAAAAAAAACACAATAAATGAAAAGCTATGTAAAGAAGTTGTAAAGCAGAAAAACTCATGCAAGAAAAATGAAATTAAACAAAAAAAAGAGAGCAATCAAGAAAAAATGTCAATAAACCAAAATAAACAAACGAAAAAGATAAATAAATGAAAACAACTGCCATACGAGTATATTAACATTTTAAAAATAATTTCAATTAATTTCATAAAAAATATTAAATGAAAACGAAGCGAACAATCAAAATACACGAAAATCAAAATGTCTAAACAAACCTCATCACATGTTGCTGTTGCTGCTGCTGCTGCTGCTGCTGCTGCTGCCAGTGGTTCTAGCTTAAGTGTTAGCAAAAATACCCTTACGGTGGAAAGTATATGCGGCGGTGGCGGTGGCGGTAGCATAACTAGTGGTATTAGCAGTATTTGTAGTTCGGGTAGCGGCTCTCCTTTGCCGATACCGGTTATTGCCATTAGCCCGGGCGACGAATCTTCAGAATCGGAAATTGAAACAGAGCCGGCAAAAATATTTCATCGTCGTGTTTCCACTAAACGAAATGTTGGCAAATCGGTAGGTATCCCTTTGAGAATTGCATTTGTGCAATGAAAAAAGAGAATGAAAAAATGGATATCAAAAGTAAAGAAAAATAATTGAAAATTTCCGGCGCACAACATATACACAAATATATCAAATAATTCCTTTTTATTTATTTTTGTCATTTCTCCAAAAACAAGAGTTTTTCAATTTCCTCTGCTATGCTGATATTAAAAAGTAAAGGAAATCACCAAATAACAAAAAACAAAAAGAAAGAGAAGGAAACGTTCTTGACCCGATATGATTGTACTTTTTCTTTAATTGATTTTATTATAACATAAAACGGCAACTTAACCCATGAGGTGGCGGTTGATAACATGATCTTATAAGTTTATCATCGTCATCATCACCACCATCATCTCAACGCTCGTGACCCTGAACCCAAACGAACTCTTTGTAAATGTATACAAATATGGTTAATTTAGCCGGTAGGTAGACAAGTTTTATTTTACATACAACAAAAAAAAAACTTGTAGAATCAAGTATAGCAGTAGGAGAGTTTACATTGCCCGCATCGTGAGAGGGCAAACAGTGCATTAGAGGAATAGAGATAATTCGTTAGACCTCTAAACAGGAATCATACACAATGTACAGCGTGCTTACGCATAATGCAGCTTTAATTTGTTTCTCTCATTATTTGGACCCTCATCGTTTGCTTGTTGGCCTAATCGAGTTTTAACAACCAACTCAATGGTCGTCCGGAAATCAAATCTGAAATATGGTAGAATCGTCAATAAGACCGTGAGCTAGTGATTTAAGAATGTAGTCTCAGAATTTAGATTTCTGTGGCCAAGTCTATCAATAGAACATCAATGAATTGCTATAAATAGTGCAAGAGTGTATTTAAAGTTACCTAAGCGTTCCGATATCTGTATATATATATATATATATATGAAGTATAATTGCAAATATAATAAATAATATTTGTATACATTATTAGGTTGGTCTATTTGTCCATATAATATTGTTTGTGTGTGTGTGTGTGTGTCAATATACAGGTCGCGGTTTTTGAGAAGTTTTTATGATAATCGGTGAACTGCCCTATCTTGAATCTATGAAAAATGTGATCTGAAAATGGATTAAGGCGGACCTTATTTTGAAAAAGTCTCTATATAAGAGAATTCTCTAAGTAAAAGCATTTCAACCCACTTAGCCGATATAAAAATTTTGGATGCAACGAAAGAATTTTTTAAATCTCCTCCCACATAACCGTTTCTAGGAAAAGTTGTAGCAAAAGAATGTAGCTTTTAATACTTGATCCATAATAGTAATGTGACGTAAAAATTTACTGCATTACATCTAGATCAGGTACTTCTATTTTTTGGACCTCACCTCTCTCTTTTTAGAAGCGATAAGAGACGATCGCTCTTGCTCAACTATACTATGTTTACTTGTACCCATCATCGAAGGGTGGGGAGTATATTTACTTTGTTAACGCCCTTGCAACGGTTAGGAAAAAGTTTTAAAGATCATGTCGATTTGTCTGGCTGTCCGTCTGTTGTAAACATTCCCCTGGCCTCAAAAATGAGGGTATCGACTTTAAATTTGGCAGAAACATTGAAAGTTCTTCCGCACAGGTTGATTTTGAAAATGGTCCAAATGGGTCGAAGGATATGACCACATTGCCATGTAACTGAGAACACTTGCGTTTTTCAAAAGGAATAAAAAATCGATTTTTTGCTCATTACTGAAATTTCAATTTATAATATATGGGCGACGCTATTATACCTGTACAAAAAGCGGGAAAAATTGACCTCGCCTATCCAACATGATAATGCAGCAAAATTTAATTCTTTTTCCCTCTATCGCTTCTATAAAGTATATAAATTCTTGAATAGTGTCGGCTTCAGAATTCACATAAGCATGTGCGGCTGTCCATCTTTTCGCCTGGCCAACGTATACGCAGTAAACCTTCCCCCGTTGGTAAAAATGAACATATCGCCGACAAATATGCCAAAGTATTTAAAAATGGCCCGAACCGCACAAGGGTCACAACTATATATAACTTGCTTTACCTGTTTCCTGCTTGCTACTCACAAAAAAGACACTTTACAAATTTCCATATTAAAGATTATGAAAGTTTAGTTCGTTTTCTTTCCTTTAGTCTGATTTACGATAACTGTGATGGATATAAAGGATTCGGTAAAGACCGAATATAATTTTCTTACTTATCTTAACTACTTACTCGAAAACAATTGAATGCACAGACTAAGCCGTAGTTTCGAATATGATTTCATAATAAATGTTATTTATTTAATACTTAAACACATTTTAAATGGAATTGAAAGCGTGACTCAAAAAAATGGAAAGCAAGAATATCCATAACATAGAAAATAAAATCAAATTCATTTCATGAATAGTGAACGATGTGCATGCAAATAACAAAGGATCAATGTTTATTTTATTCTACACACAACATGGCAAATACAACAAGTATCTATATTAACGACAACGAGGAGGAGGATGGCAGACAAACACAACATTGATTTGGTTTACAATGATGGTTTTTACAATCGCTTTTACAGCAACAGCATTAAATGCAAACAAATGATTTTGCACGTGTTATACAAACCATCAGTACATGTGTAGAAAGATGTATAGATAGACTGATGGATAGATAGATAGATAGACAGATAGATAGGTAGATAGGTAGATTAGTTTGCTAAACATACGGAGGGAGGGGGGCATGAGATAAATGGTTTAGTCGCAGCTAAATTGAATTTTTGTCACTTTTTTGTTTGTTGGATTCTCTTTCACTTACATTATCTGGTATAAAAAGTATTGATCCCAAACAAATTAAAATGAATAAATGAACTAACGATTCAATATTTTTTCGACCAAACTGCTTCCCGTGTATATATGTGTCTTGTTTAATTTGCATTTCATTTGTGTTATTTTGATATTCTTTATCGTTGCTGTTGTCGTTGTTGTTGTCGTTGTTGCTGCTATTGATGTTTTCATACTTATTTTAGGTGGCCATTAAAGAGGGCTTCCTGTTAAAACAAACTTGGTCATTTCAACGTTGGCGTCGACGCTATTTCCGATTGAAATGCAATAAACTCTATTATGCCAAGGACCCTAAGGTTAGTATATTTATGACGAGAAGCTTAAAAAAAGAAAATCAAATATACATTTGTGCAAGAATTCTGTGTTTGAGGAAAACGAGTCTCAATATAAACTTAAATATAAAAATATATATAAAAATAAAAAAAAAACGAATATATATATAAATGTGAGATTTGAATCGATCGATATAACAAATGTTATGTTTATCTCAAGTCCTTCTGCGTGTAGCACATAAATATAAGTTCCGAGTTAAGACTCGGTCCACCATTAAGTACCTTACACAAATCGACTTTCGTCTATCCAAAAAAAGGTGTTATACGGGAAGTGGTTGAAAAAGTGATCCGATCCGAACCGTTTCCAATAGTGTTCAAACATTATGTCAACGCAAGTTGATATACTAAATGTCATCAAAATATCTAGAAATGCTGTGACCTGTGGGGCAAACACAAAAACAAGACGGGCAGACAGACGGATGGACAGACGGATAAACAAACCCAGACCGATTCAGAAAGTGATTGTGAATCAATCGGTATAATAAAAGGTGGGCCTGTTTCACCGATCCAGAAAGTCGCTGTGAATCGATTGATATAATAATAGATGGGTCTATTTCAAGTGCTCCCGTGTGTAGGTTGTAAATATAAACATATAAAGATAAATTTAAATGTAAATATAAAAACAAGTATAAAACACTACAAAGGAACACAGTTCTCAGCATTAAATACCACTTTGCTTGGTAATAATTAATTCGTATAATGAATTTTCAAAATAAATGGGTGGGTGAAAAAGTGGTGTCGGATCCTAACCATTCTCAATAGGGTTCGTGCTTGGGCCAAAATACATCGGTGTAGCAGCTCATTCAAATATTTAAGAAGTTGCGGCCTATTAGTTGAACACAAAAAAGCAGACAGACAGACCGACGGATGGATAGACGGACAGATAAGTTTAAGTCGATTCAGAAAGTGATTCAGAAAGTTATTCTGAATTGGTCGGTATAATAAAAGGTGTTTCCGCCGTAAGTCCTCCTGGTTGTTGGACACATCCGCATAAATATAATGCAGCCTTGTACCATAAGTGATCTACGGTGTAATATCTACATAATTCTAGGTGTATATTAGTTCTGAATTGATTGATATAATGCAGAAGTCCGTCTGGGTGTAAGGTGTGTAAAAATACATACATATATGTCAATAGATACATATCTATTTATACATATAAACCCATATATATACATACATATAAACACATATGTACATACATATAAACACATATACACATACATATAAACACATATATGTACATACATATAAACACATATATGTACATACATATAAACACATATATGTACATACATATAAATACATATATGTACATACATATAAATACATAAGGATACATACATACATAAACATAAATAAATAGAAATATAAAATTAATTATAAATATGAAAAAAACAAATAAATTATAAATATGAACATGAATGTGTGTTCAAAATTCTGTCTAAAAAAATTACATGCGCATACAAGAAATAATTTTGCGAACTTTATTTGATATTTGCGTTTAACTTAGCGGTGTCTCTGCTTACACATTGAGCTTATCGTTCGTTTAACAAATTTTTTCGAGGGATTAAAGCGTAAATCGCAACATTCCACATTGTTTTGCTTTCATTTTCAAACAGATTGATTACCGTAAAAACTTGCTTAAGTAACTTATCTCAAATAATGCATTGTTGGCAATAGCTTGCCTTCAATCGAGTTCTTCGCCCTAAAAGTCGAACAATTTTTGTAATTTATGATTTCTGCAACTTGGTGCCGATATTTCCCATGAATTCCTAGTATTCTATGCCCACGGTCTGCTTGATATTTAAAAAAAATTGAAACAAACGGGCAAAACGTTTGGCGTTAACATTGTAGGTAAAGCAAAAAAAAAATTCTAATCTGATGGAAAATGCTTCTTAGAACGACGACTTGTATAACGAATGAATTACAGTGACGTTCGTTCTCGTTAATTTTTAGTAGCTGGGCAAAAAAAGATTCATAAGAACGCGATGAGGACAGTATTTTAAACGGCAACTTTTCTCATCACTGAAGGTTGAGAGGTATAGTTATTTTGTCAAATCGTTTGCAACGCCAGGGAAAAAGCTTCAGACACCCATCAAATTTTGGATCAGTTATTATTAATTGATCTGTCTGTCTGTCTGGTACAGTGTTTAGTTTTTTATACATATCATCGACGGATAGGAGGTATATTAATTTTGTCAAATCCTTTTCAACGCCCAGAAGGAAGTTTCAAAGACTCCACAATGTATACATATATATATTCTTAAGCATGTTCGAGTGTCTGTCTTTCCGTCTGTTGTAAAAATTGTCCTGGCCGTAAAAATGAAGCTAGGGGCTTCAAATTCCGCAGAAATATTGGCAGTTCTTGCACGAAAGTTGGTATTGAAAATGGGCGAAATCGGTTGAAGGGTACGTCTACGGTACGACGTAAACTCAAAACATTTCTGTTTTAAAACGGAATACAAAATTGGTTTTTTGATCATTACTCGTAAAGTTTGGCAAAAGATGTACAAAAATTTGAATGCTTACTCAATGGGCGGTGCTGTAGTACCTGTACAAAAATGGAAAAAATTGACCACGCCCATCCAATATTATAGTGTATCAAAATTTCCTTTTTTTTTCAATACCTTTATAAAGTATATAAATTCTTGGCCTGTGTCGGCTTCAGGATAGGAAAATTTAATTCTTTTACTGTTGTTGTCTTTTGCTTAGCCTAACGGTGATGGGTATAAAAGACTCGGTCACGACCGAATATAACTATAATAATAATAGCAATTTGCAGGAGTTTTGATTATATTGAAGTAACGTGTACGGGAATACAATCATGAAGAAGTTTGACATGTATACACATCGTTTAATAGGTCCCCGCTCTGACGCAAACATGGCAATAACAATAATAATTCTTTTCGAAGTAACTCTATTATATAGATTCATTCTGCTACATCTCGGAATTATTATTCCTTTACGTTCTTATTATGTACATGTTTCTGTATAGTCACCCAGTTATTATATCACTCAATAAGTCTCCAATCTAACACATATACGACAGCACTGTTGACAAATCCATATGATTTCTGAGTAGTACCAACTACTTCAGATGGCAAGTGTCAAAATTTCATGCCGTTCCCACTTTAGTGATTTTTAGCGTCACTATTTCTTTAGTCGTTTTGGGTGGCTTTTACCGAGTGTTGCCCACTCGGCTGACTGGTAGCGGCATTGCAGTGATGAATCCATATTTTATCCATTGCCACATAATGCATGAAAAAATCCAGTTTATTTCGCCCTGTGAGGACCAAAGTCCCTAGATCGTTTTCGCCGCACGGTTTTGCTATTCATTCTTCTTCTGCTTGTATATAATCTTCTCTTCTTATAATTGTTGTTAAGCGTTATATTATATTGTCTTACTCTATTTTGTATTAGTTCAAATATATAATTGCGTACATACACGATATATATGTTATTTTGAAGTATCTTTCTTTATTATATCCTTTCTATATGTAGATAAATTCTGAGCGAATTGCCAGAGTATAGGAACTTGTATGATATGGCATTTTGAAGGGCAACACCGGCAATGACAGATAAGTATAGGGAAAATAGCGACAGCATTTCCTCTCTCTCTGTCGACAGCCGGCGTGTCGAGAAGGTATAGGTTTTAAAAATTTGTAAACATCCGCTTATATTAGCTAACATGAAGAGTCATTTGAGGGTAGGAAATTAGTGACAGTCGAAAGACTGGACTAACGACCTGTGACGTTAAACTGTAAAAGGAATAGGGGCTGGCCAGGGATAGAGTAAAATCTAGGCTTGTGACTATCCCAAGCTGTTAAGCCAATATACTCCAGATTTACCTTAGCGTATAAGTGTTAACTCCAAAATAAAGTCTATGGTTCGTAATAATTATCTCCACGATATCCACTCTTTTATATACTTACCGGTGTAGGAGAAAATCGGGAGTGTAGGCGGCATTCTATTTCTAACAAGCAGGTGAACATCTTGGTAGCCCGATGAGCTAACTCCGGTACTCAGCAGAAAGATTCCTGCTAGGCAGGAATTTGCAGCCAGTACGGCCCAAACAGCGCTCTGAGTCATCAGCACGCTGCTGTCAAAAATGAGCAAACGCGGTACCTACCTACTTCGAAAAGCACATCATGGAGAGATGTTCATGCCAAATGGGGAATAGACTGCCTTTTCATATATTTAGATTGTCATCCACCTCATGATGCTTCATTTTTCAGTTTCCGAAACTATTTTTGCGTACCTTTTTTTTGTGTTTTTCGGAACAACTGCCAAATTTGTAGGTGCAAAAAATCAGCAAATCATCAACAAATTGTCGTTTTACACGCAGAGGATATGAAACAAAACTTTTTTGTCCAATGCTGAGTTCGAATTGTATTTTCCTCGCGTAAAAAAGCAAGGCGTTATCCGTACTTGAGATCCAGATTTTTCCATTGTTTTGAAAATTACACTAAACCTACTGTAACTCATATACTAAAAGCCGCAAGGCAATGACATATTCGAACATTTCATCTGAAAGTTGACATAATAAGGCATATATGTGGTAGACCGCAGACTTATTGAGTAATGTGTTACATTAATTCGCAAGAGAGTTCTCCAAATTCTCGAATTCCACATCTAACTATGGATTTTTCAATGTCATCATTGTCATGGAATCTTGCAAGTCAAATGTAATGTCAGAGGTAATGGCGGATAGTTTGAACTATCGTTGATTTAATTTCAGTTAATACTCGATACATTGAAGTAGGCGAATAATGCACTCATTCACTTAGTAAAGAGATTGAATTGACAATCACACAAATAATGAAATCTCTCTGCATTGAACATCATCAGTTTTAAACTAATAGGACACAAGAATTGTTTGCTTTCCCAAGCATTTCCTTTTGTTCATTCGTTATGCCACAAACGTAATGGCATTTATTATTCTATGAATAGATATTCACCTAGAAGAAGGTAGTTGAACGTTAAGTAACCATGAATACGTACGAACATATATAACGTATGTTATTATATGTTCACTCAGCTACTGTGTTAACAAAAGTAGTTTCTTTTAATAGCATACCGGAAATTGTTACCTATACACTGATGCACACAAGCTCTCAATATATATATATATATATATATATATATATATCTGAATATGTTATAATGACAATATCGTCACATGTTCTGTGTATGACGTAAATTCCAAGAGTTAAGAATTATGAAATGCTTCATATTAAAAATAGCTTGCTAATCAGTAAATTAAATTAATGCGTAAACTAGCTATGCTTGTGAATACCATTCATTTTATGTGCATAGCGAAAGTTTTACATTATGATATACGTAAAGCAAAATTTAAATTCATTTAAATATCTTTTATTAGTTTTCTTTTCTACTTTTTATAATGACTTAATGGATTTCACACATAACCTTCAAAAGAGCAACACAAATATAAATGAGTTTCAGAGGACCTTTGTAAACGAACTGAAAAGGAAAAAGCAAAAGAAAAACTAGAAAAACTTTCTCTTCATCTTTAAAGTCCATGTCTGCCTAGAAAGTATAGAGCTTTTCGACGATATGAACAACATCAGCACATTTATGGCAAACAGTATTATGAAACCACAAAGTGCATTATGTGCTCATTTCACCCGGAAGTATACACTTAATGCACATAAAACTTTAGTTCACCAACTTGCTTGGCCTTCGAAGGTCTTCTCTTTTTAAAATTTGCTTGAAATCGTCCAAGTGTTGTTGCAAAGTTAATGTTTGATTTAAAAGTGCCTTTGGTCAATGCTTCGCTTCACAACAATGGCTTAAGATGAAATGTGACGGTTTTTCATTCGACTTTATTAACGATTGCTTTACTACGACTATTTGCCTACCGCTGATTTTGGCACAGTATCTCCTCCTGAATTTTTTCACGAATGCTCGACACATTATCGCCGCAATTTTCCTTAAAGTCATAAGTAAGCATACGTAATACATACGTAATTGAATATGAATATAGATGTGATTGTCTGTATCAAAAAAAAAAAGATTTCTCTCAAACAATTTCTCTTAAAAATTTCACTTAAATCTCTCTTCAAAAAATCTTTCTCTTTTTTCAAGAGAATTTTTTTAGAGAGATCTTTTTTAAATAAAATTAAAAAATATAAAAATTCTCTTAAAAACCTCTTAAAAAAAAAGATAATTGTTTTAAGAAAATTTTGAAGAGAACATTTTTTAAGATAATTTTTTAAGAGAAATTTTTAAGAGAAGTTTTCAATTCTGTCTTAAAAGATCCCACTAAAAATTCTCTTGAAAAAAAGAGGTTTTTTTAAGAGAATTTTCTCTTGAAAAAAGAGAGGTTTTTTTAAGAGAATTTTTTGAGTGTTGAAGATAATTTTTTAAGAGAATTTTTTAAGAGAAGTGTTTAAGATAATTTTTTAGGAGAATTTTTTAAGAGACTTTTTTTTTGATATGGAGATTCACATCTATACTCATGATCAATTGTAAACGTATGCGTACTCATGTCTTTATTTATGTTCGTATTGTCATTCATATTCATATTTATATTTACATACGTAGCTATTCATGATCATATTCGTATTCTCCTCCACGTTCATATTCATATCTAAATATATTTATATCCACATTCATGGTCAAATTCACGTTAATATTCGTATTGAAATATGTACATATTCATTTTCAGATTTATGTTTACATTCACATTCATATTCATATTCATGTTTGTACTTAAATATGTACATACATTCATGTTCATGTTCATATTCATATCAAAACATATACACCTACTCATGTTCATATTCAGATTCATATTCATATTCATATTTAAATATTTATATATCATATCAAAATGTATGTTCATATACTTATTATGCTCACATACATATTCATATCTAAACACATACACATTCACGTTCATATCCAAGTAGATACATTTCCAGTCTCATGTTCATATTCATATCTGAATGCATGCACATTGATATTCACACCCAACTGTGTACATATTTGTGCTCATATCCATATTCACATGCACATTTATATGCAAATATGTACATATTTACATTCATACATAAAAACATACATATTAACATTCATATCTAAATACATACATATTCATACTCATAGATATATTAAAATATATACATATTCATATTCATAATATCACTCATATTCATATTTAAAAGTATACATAGTCATGTTCAAATATCTGTCTACTCATATTCATATCTAAACATATCCACGTTGACATTCATAATTTAGTCATATATGCATTCATGATCATATTCATCTTCATACTCATATTCATATTCACCCCTATTCACATTCATATCCATATTCACATCCAAATATATATGTTTTGTCTATATATGTTAATGTTCCTATCCATATTCACATACACATACACAAATCTAAATGTATACATACATTCATATTTAAGTACGAAAATATTGGTGTTCATTCATATGCAAATGTAATCATATTCGTAGAGGGAATACTAAGTTAGAGCGGTCGTATGTAACACACAGACCCATCTTTTGTTATACCTATCTACTCAGAATCGTAATCTGAATTGATCTAAACCTGTCTGTCCGTCTGATATCTGCCCACGTAAATTTGTGTTCAAAGTGCAGGTCGCAATTCTTGAGATATTTGGATGAAATTTGGTACAGCGACGTATTTTGACCCAAGGACGAACGCTATTGAAAATGGTTCCGATCGGTCCATCTTTAACGCCCTGCTCTGAAAAGTCGATATAAGGAAAAAAATTGTAAATTTTGAAAATTTTTCGACAAAAGTGGTTAAATTGATATGAAAACTTTGGACTAGATGTGGAAATTTTTCACATAACGAATATTGAAGTTCATATGACGAAAAGGTTTTGGATCCTACCCTGTTAGAGGATTATCAGCAAAATTGATCTTCTATAGGGCAAAAAACTGTAAGTTTTAATATTTTATAATGAAAATGCCAGTACATGGCAGAAAATGATCCTGAACCGATAGATCAGATCCTGAACTGATAGATCAAATCCTTCCGGATGGTTTACGCATCGACACAAACTTAACACACGCTTGTAGGATTTAATGAAAAGATTAACACGTTTGAAGGTTTTATTTATGAAACTGTAAATCTTAAAGAGTCCACAGAAATTCTATTTTGAGATTTTCCTTAAATACAAAATGAACGGTCGATATCTCGCAAAACTTAAAGTTGTAGGTTACAATTTCGAATCGAAAGAATTAATTACGAGGTGATTCGAAGGCATGTCAGCAACGAAAGGTTGATTTAGAAAAAAAAAAACGTAAATTTAAAAAATATTGTGTTGGCAAGAAAGCCTTTGAAATTTATTCTTTCAATTTTTAATTTTGAAGAAGATTTTGATTTCCCTCCAATTTGGTATGCCTGTGCGATGAGCTTCATTGGTTACTTTTACAATTTTTTTTTGTCTGCAATTGTCTTCAATGAAAAAGAAAAAAAATGTAAATAAAATATGCGAATATAACGAAAATACATTATAATAAGATTTGCTTTCTTATTACATCTTCATTCTTAGTACATCATAGCACATGGCACATCATAAGTATATATCTGGTCACATTCGTATTCATATTTAGATATATTCATATTCTCTTATATTCTCAATCATTTTCAAAACTAAATATAAACATATTCCTGTTCATAGTCATATTAAGATTCATATAAACATTAATATTCTTATTCTTATGCTACAGTGGACAACGAAATCAATTGAAAGGGCCTTGAACTTAATACATATTTAAACTTTGGTAAAATCTCGATAGGCAGCTAAGCAGTTTCCTTATACGGCTTATGCAGCAATATTAGGCTTTAAAGCCGACCTATTTTCCATTTATTTTTTTTTCTTAATATTAAATTTTATTGAAATATTTTCTTTAATTTATAATTTTCCACATCATACTAGTTTTCGTTTTCAAATAAATCAATGAATTTTATTTTTTCATGATGTCTTTACTTTTTTTTTTTCTATGGAAGCCTTTTTAAAAAGCCAATAGTTGACCTTCGCAGGAAAAAAGAAAAACCTTTTCAATTTTCTATTTTTTATTTTTTTATTTTAAATGTTAAGCGTTTCTTAAGTTGAGTACTTAAACAGGTATAAATAAAAGCAGCAGCAAATCCATTCCACGTCTAAACAGTTGAAAAACCCATATAAAAACAAATGCACACATAATACAAATTTGAAAAAAAAAAACGGAAAAATGAAAGATAAAACTAATTTGATGTTGAATTGAGCAAAAGATACGACTATTTTGATATGAACATTTAGCGAAGTACCGATGCATAAGTGCCGTGCTGATCGTTGACAAGACTAAGAGAAGTCCATGTAAATTTTGGATTTTGGAAAGCATTCCATCTCAAAGTTTGCAAGCATATTAGACGAAAAAATATGACATGGACGTACGGACGGAAAGCTTACTACATTTACTTCAACACATAATATCATGAATGCTTGTACTGCACATTATCCGTTTACTTTTGATATGAAATTTGTTTATTTATCTTTTATCTAATCTGCGAAGCGAAAGAGCAGCAAAGAGTATACATGTGTTTGAGAGAAAGTAAAAATTCTTCTTTTACATTTTTTCATTTCATTTATTTTTGTCTTTATTTTTGTTTTCATTTTCGTACTACTCGTATACAAACAAATATGTGCTTTTTACGCACTAAACAACGTGCTCGGTAAGCGTGTCTTTCTAGGAACAACACGAGACTTTATTCACCACTTAAGTGTAATATAAGGATTGAAAAAAAAAAAAGAAAAAAAAAGCAACAACAAAAAAGGAGAAAGAGCAGTCTAAGCATGCAACTATAAAAGCTTTCTAAAAATATGGCTTGCTGTATGCTTACATATGCACGGTGCCTATACTACTTAGTCTGATGACTCTTAGGAAAGGATTTTAGTTTCCCTTTTTATTCAGATTTTCAAACGTTGCCCGTGATTTGAAGACTTAGTCTTTTTTTTTCTTGCTTCCATTTAAATATTTTCTTTTAGTTGTTTTCTCTCCTCTCTCCTTTTTCTTCTTCTTCCTCTTTTTCTTCCTCTCTCTCTCGGTCGCAAAAGCTTTTACAGTCACATCGTGTTATGTGTGTGGTGAAAATCCTTTAATATGTTTAGGATAATTTATCTATAAAAACTTAATGTTTACAGCAAAAGGGCTCAGTAGCCATAAAGCTATCGAATATTTAATAATAAAATTTTAAAAAAATATAAAAAATATATATGTGTAAAATAAAAAAAAAAAAACCTAAAAAAAAATTAAAAATTCAAAAACTCATATATATTATAAAACAACAAATACTTAAAAGGACCAAGTGAGCTCTCGTACACAAGAAGAACACACATATTATTATATATTAAGCACAATTAATAATATTCATAAGTAAAACTTTTCAATTTTGTCTTGAATTCAAAGAAGAAAATATTTTAATAGTAATTATGATAATAATAAATAGAGGATAAATAATAAGGAAAAAAAAAAAAAAAAAACACAAATAACTATTCAAACCTGTTTAACAAAACGTAAGTGTGTTGTTTATAATGCTACTAAACTGGCTTTTATCAATAACGTAAATAATGAATAATTTTCTTGTGTCATTTTATTTTATAATTTCTATATATCGAAATACTTGTGCTATAAGTGTATATTAAGCTTGTGCTGATGTATGTAACAAAAAGAGGGACTTGAATAGATCCATTGTATTCAGTTTGCGAATTGATCTAAGCTTGTCTGTCCATCAGTCCGTCTGTCCCATTGCCCGTCTTATTTATTTGTGTTCAACCTAGAGGTCACAATTTTCAAGATATATTGATGAAGTTTGATACACCGACATTCTTTGGTCCAAGGACGAAGTCTATTAAAGATGGTTCCGATCGGTACACTTTTTCGTGCACTTCGCATATAACATCTTACTTTGAAAAGTCGTTTTATGAATCATTTTATTAAGCAAGTGTTGTGGGATCATATCCCACTATGCTAATTTTTATTAAATTTGCTTACCCTTTGAGGTTAATGCAAAATAGTACCGTACCTTTCTTAGAGTGTATAAATTTAGTTGATGAACGTGCGCATGACTGCCTGAATTTTGCCTATTGACTACTGAGGGCTTTGTCTGCAATCGCCTATTGACTATCGGGAACTTTGTATAGAAAAACTAATTTAATCTAACAACTGCCCTTTTCTTTGCCGTCAGCTTAGTCGAAAGTACCTTAAAAAAGGTTCAACAAAAATTTGGATATTCGAAAACGAAGGTCTATGGGTTTTGTGTAATCTGACGCATGCTACATTCAGTTCGGCTGTATAACACTTGAAGTAAATTCTGGTACGTGGCTTGTACTATATATAGGAACCCCTTTAATTTGAAAATGATACAAATCTATTTTGCAATATAAGGAAAGTATTTACAAATATTTATACAAACGTAATAAAAAAATTAAATCAATTTAATGCAGTTCACGCAACGACTTTTCAGAGTAAGGCGTTATATGGAAAGTGATCGAAAAAATGGTCCCATTCGAATCTCTTTTAAGAGCGTTCGTGCCGGTATATTGCGATCTGTAGATGGGACAAATAAATACATAGACGGACATCAGACGGACAGGCAAATAGATAAGCATAGATCGATTCGAAAAGTTGTTCTTAATCGATTTGTATAATATATAGTAATATGGATTTATCTCAAGTCGTTCTGGGACAAAAGTGTAAAGCTTTATTAATATTTCTTTTTTTTTTGCATATTTAAAAATCCGAAGCAAAAGCATTTTTTATATATACATAGAACGACCTCGATTCTTGACCTTTCTTGCCGTAACGCTAAAGGTCGCAATATATTCATAAAGTAGAACATAACAAAAGTTTACCAATAGCGTGCCTGAAAATTTAAAAAGCATCAGTTAATTTTCGCTCCAATAGTGTTTATAGGACTGGTTAAATGGACCTGCCTCACCTATAAAATTAATGAACTATTACAACCGTTAATGGATATTATTTCAGTTCTTCCGGATTGCCATTTCTATTATGTCGAAAATCGCGATCGTTGGATAGGCATGAATGTCCTGACAATAAAAAGTTGTGGTCAGTGATATTTATTTCATTCTGACTGAACTAAAAAATGTTCATTCTCCTTAAAGTTAAGTTTATGTCTCCACTTTGCTCAACGCATATATCACTGTAAGCTGTAATGTGCGTTTGGGTTGTCGCCTTTGATAAGTGCTTCAAAGAGCAAGATGTTACTTCTTGCGATCGTTCGGATGCTACAAACATACATATTAACTTGATCCTTATGAAAATTGTGAAATCCTTGACTTAATACACAACATATTCCGCTTACAGTTGATGCAATTAATTTCAACCTAAGATGGACTGGCATCACTTTCAAAATAAATATATCTACAATGCCGTTAATAGCTAAAGCTTTCCGTTTCTCAAATATTACGGAACTTAATTTTTTTTTACAATAAATTTTTTTCCAAATTTGTTGTTTTATTGCTAATTATTATATTCAATTATTTTTTCCAAAAATGGACTTGCCCCACTTTCAAAATAAATGGCTTATGTGTTAAGTTTTGATTCATTGTATTATGCTAAGGACAAAGGGACTTTCAACACTATTTTATATCAAAATACGCATCACAAATCTATCAAACAGGAAGAGGTATTTGGCTATGCGCATTTATATATTCGTCCATCCGACCGTTTGTTGATATATTGAAAGCCAGCTGAAAAATTAATAAACAACAACAAAGATAATGCAGAAGTTGTTCTTCTTTGGAGATGATTTTGCAATAAAGTCAAAATGGGCAAGCAATTCCAGGAATCCCATATTGAGCATGATCAAACAAAAGCTATACGGTTTTAAGGTGAAATAAAAACTCATTTTGATTTTTTATTACATTTGATTATTGGTTTATGGGATTTCTTTCTCATGTAAATGATGGTCATTGGATTTTTGTGGAAATTCGATCTATGCTCATTTCATCAATTACACGAATGCTGTTGGTTTGCAGGTCATTGAGTGTTTGTGGTTTATGCCTGGAAGCCAATGACTTAATGTAACCGCAAAGCAGCAAAAGTTCAATTGGTGGGCTTTCAATAAAATCCAGTATATATAAGTTTTCACTTAATTATAAAAATTGGATTTGAATAAATGGAAAAAAAAAACAATTAAGAAAGTTATACTCGGCGGGGGCCGAATCTCGCATACCCACAACTATGTTTTTCGCTTTCTACTCTCCAGGTTCTTTTATTCGATACCCATATCAGTGGTATTATTAAGGATATATTAGTCGCGGTGTCCGCCATATTCGTTTTAAAATTAGCCCATTTTTAGGCAGATACTATAATGTGTACAAAATAGTTTTAAACATTCGGTCTTGTTTGACTTAAATAATAAATAAGCAGAAAACCTCAAAAAAATGAAAAAAACAAAATGCAATCACTTGTAACTTTGTGTCGGCATGGATTATGTTTCCCATTTTTGCACGTAAGGAGTGGAGTGCTTCGTAAAGTAAATGGGGAAAATTTCCGCCTCCTAACATTTATAGTTTCCGAATAACGTGCAAAAATTCAAAAATTTTTGTTAAAAAAAACGGGGTTGCGTTCAATTTACGCTTCACTATGCGCTTCTACTCTGACTGATTTGGCCCACTTTCAATATGAATCTGCGTGCAGAAACGTCCAATATTTCTACCTAATTTCATGTCGTTATCTTAATTTTTGCGAACAGGAGAGTGCCAGAAACAAACACCAGACAGACGGACAGACGGACAGACATAGCTAAATCATATCAGAATTTCACGCTGATCAATTTATAGGGTCTCTGAAGCTTCCTTTCGGGTTTTACATACATATTATCATCTTACAGTGCTGAGTATATATCTGTTTGTTTCGATTTCTTTTTTACCCGAATTCTTCCCATTCGTTGTCCATGCAGATTAGCGATGAAGCGGCTATATCTCTCTTCCAATGACCTTGTTGGCCAGTTCGCATCGACATTTCTGCTGATTACACGATCATTGAACTTTTCCTTCTAACAAACTGATTGTGTCCCATGTATCATCATCTTGCTCGTATCTTGCATGTATCGTCCAAGTCGCGATCATTTAGTCCATGCCACGAAAAGATCAGTAATCAAGTCACTGTCACGTCTGCTCTCAATTGACGTTAGCTACAAAGCGATTTGCATTTTCAAAAAAAATACGATCGAATTGTATTTTGATTCACAGAATCGAGAGTTTCAACAGTACATTCATATTTTTGATGGACTAGATTCTTAACTTTGAATCCTCACCTTTTAACATTACGAACAGAAAACTCTATAGGTCAAGCATGTTGATCATACATTTCGCGTAAGGCGCGCAACGTAGTCCGAATAGCGTAGCCATTATTTTAGTAATAAATGTTAACAATTTCTTTACACTGTGCAGCTGTGTATGATTTGCCAAGCAAAACAAATGTCAAGTTTAGTGGGTATATGAAAAAAAACAATGGCTGACATGACATTTAAAAAATATATAGAACTAATTTGGTCACTCGTTCTTGTTGAACAGTATTGCCAGCACGCGTAATACTGCTTTTATTATATTATTCAGAACAGCTAACTATCGCATTCCACTTTTTGTTTCTCTCTTTATCTTCTTCTTCGTGGAGTTACTACTTGAATTTGGCCGGTGTGTGTTAACGTTGGAGTGTATTGTGTACAAGTAATAGCTCGGATCTGTTAGTGAGGACTTGTAGTTCCTCTATTAAATATGTTAGGTCATACAAATATAAAATAATCTTTACCCTTACGTAGCATGTTACGCTACGCTGTTAGTAGATATTTAAAAAAAAAAACAAAGGAGATGGGAAGGAAACAGATTTGGCTAAGTGTTAGTAAAAGTTTGGATCGAATATATATATAAAGTTTTTCTGCCTGAAATTATTTTCTCAATCAGTGTCTTTTCGTTTTTTGGAATCCTTGAAAAAATGTAAAACCGAGCAGCCATAGGGTGACCCAAAATTTACGCAAGATTTCAATTTGACATCATTTGCGTTAGCAATCACAACAACAACAACAACAAAAGCAACACCTAACAGTTTAAGATTAGTATAAAGTATAGCAATCCACGAGAGAGCAAAACATTTTCATTGCTGAACAGGATTTGAAGAATTTGGCGGACTATTGATTTAACTTCGTCAGCTTTGAAGGGAGATATAACACCACGGGGTTCCTTTTGTCAAACGCGTATGCCAACAAGCCCAAAATCATCATAAAAAGAAATCTAAACTGCCATCACGAACGATGATCTATCGCAACTGATATGTGCGATTACCGTAATCAAGATGGAATGCTGGAGTTTGCTATGCACATACATAGGATATTTCAATAAAAGCTAGTACTTTAAATTTCCCAACATTTTTGAACTATCAGCAAGCAGTTGTTGTTGTTGTAATGGTATACGAACATATCAATCGATAAGAGATGAAGTAAACAAGTTTTGGTATAATAGAATATCGAAATGTACATAAATGAATTAAAGAAAACTATTGGCAGAATAAGGGAAACATAATTAAAAAACTGTGTCAGTACACTTTTAAGATGAGGCGGCGGATAAAAATTGTAATGGAAAAGTGGAGAAAAGTGTCTGCCACGTTGCGCTTATGGAGACTAAATTCACTGGAAATTAATTTCGGAACTAAATGATAGTAAATTCACGAAAGTCCTATGAGATGACTCTCGTCCGCTTTTGTAATGAAAGTGGTCCATACAAATATAAATTGCCTCGTATTCGGAAGAGTGCTGGCCAAACGCTGCCCTAGCCTACCTTTAGAATTTTCACTCCTTACAGTTGTTATACCCTATACCACTTGCGATAGAAAGGTATATTAAGACACATGCGGACGTATGCAAAACTCAAAAGGACTTAAGATAGAACCATTAAACTTGTCTGTCCGTCAGTGCTTCTTGTTTTCTTTTTCTTAACCTATCGACCTCAAATTTTTGCGATATTTTGAAGGATTTAAGAAAATTTTCTATTTTTATACCCTACACTACATTACAGTAATACAAGTTTGTACGGATGTATGCAACACCCAGAATGACTTGAGATAAATCCAAATTCCATTGTACCGACCGATTCCAAATCATTTACCGAATCAAGGTAAGCTTGTCTGTCCGTCTGTCTTGTTTTGTCGTATCCAACTTACCGGTCGAAATTTTTGCGATATTTTCATGGAATCTGTTACATGTTACTGTGTATTGGCGCAAGGGCGGACATTATTAAAATTAGCTTAGATTGGACCACTTTTTCGACAACTTCTCATATAATGGCTTATTTTAAAATGTCGCCGCATGAATAACAGTTTAAATGATATGATGTGCTTTAATCCACTGTCATGTTTTTTGTCTCCTTAAGCAATTTTCTTCTTGATAATTTTTATTTTCCATCTCGTACGTCCATATATATAGTTCTTTCGTCACAAATATTATGTTAAAATATCTTCATCAGCTGGCACGTAGCATATCCTTTTGACATTTCCTTATGAAAGTTTATGTGTCAATATTTTTTGTGTGCTTTCTTTGCGTTTTGCTTTTTTCATGTTTTTATTTTTTTTTTTATTTTTTACCATGTGCGTGCTTAGCTAAACATTTACTTAACTTTGTGCATACATGCGGTTTAAGTACACATAAGAAAGGAAAGTTTGCTTTTGTTTACATTTACTTGTTATGCATATAATAAATCAATGAATAGAAAATTTT
The DNA here is from genome assembly GCA_000688715.1 of Glossina pallidipes. Lineage (NCBI taxonomy): Eukaryota > Metazoa > Arthropoda > Insecta > Diptera > Glossinidae > Glossina > Glossina pallidipes. The sequence goes on from KK500038.1 coordinate 45,177, forward strand.
CTCATTTCTTTACGATGTTTAAGCTGGAAATAAATTTAAAAAAAAATTATAAATACATTATAAAGCGTCTGTTAAAGAATTTGGGAAGTTGTACGTTTTTTAGAAAGGTTTTTATCCGCCTGACATCAACCTCTGAACTGACCGAGACTTTTAGACTTTAGGACAGTTAGACTTTAGGATTAGGACTCATTCTTATGAACATTTCACAATTTATGCATTTTTGTCTTTGATCGGAGTAATTAAGATTAGATTTTAGATTTAATCGCCTTGTTATGAGCTTCATTTTTATACCCATCTTCAGAGGAAAGATTCATTCTGTTAAAACGTTTGCAACATCCACAAGAAAGTTTCAAAGATCCTGCAAAGTCTATATATTCGTGAGCTTTTTGAAACTCCAAAATGATGTATGTATGTCCGTCCATCTGTCTATCTGTCCGTCTGTGAACTGTCTGCGATACACATTTCCATGATCACAAAAATTAAGCTATCCCCTTCGATCTTCTTCGGAGAGACGTGATATGTACTTGGTATTGGACTAAATCATTTAAAGGATATATAAACTCAGATCATATATCTGTCTTCAAAAGAAAAAATATGCTAGATTTTGCTCGTTACTCAACAATCACAACAGATGAAACTATAATACTTTGTATGTATATTTTATGGGCAATCCTGTAGTACTTGGTGAAGGGTGAAAAAATCTGCCCCGCCCATCCAATGTGATAGTGTGTCGAAATTTTTTTTTCTCTTTCCACAGGCCAACTTCAAAAGCCTCGTAAAGTGTCTACACTCGAATTCGCGATGTAGCTCAGCATGTCTGTCTCCCGGTCTGTTCGTCTCTCCCTATGTCTTCTTGTACCTTAGCGCAATATTCAATGTCGAACGTACTCCGGCTTGCAAAAATGAAGGTATCGCCATCAAAATTTATCCAAAAAATTTGAAAATAATCTAAGTCGGTCAAAGGACAAGCCTACAGTCTAGCACAATACTGTTGAGTATGGAAATTTTGTGTTTTCGTGCATTTAGTTTTTTTTGGGATATAGGTGATGGAGTATAAAAGATTTGATTACATCTGAGTATTCATCATGAAATTTAACGCTTGCTCAGCATATTCCCATTGGATTGATTTAGGTCGAATTGTATTCACTCACAAAGATGACCGCAAGTGCTAAAAAACTGGAAGAGTACAAAAGAGAATTTTAAAAAAATACTGCGATCAAAAAGTGATCCCCGATATCGAGTAAAATTCGTACCTGATTCTCTTTTACACGAAATTTGATTTAACACGAGTTAAAAAGAAAAAAATTCCCTTTTTACACAAATTTTTTTATTTTCAATATTCTACGAATTTTTTTTATAAATTTTTCCCATGGGAATTTGTTTTTTTTTTTTGATGTTTATATGAATTTTTTCATTCTCACCCCTAGCAAATATACACAGTAGCTTCTTGTTATATTTTTCGCAATTTAATTAGACAATGTCGATTATATGTTTGTACGAGTGGAATTCCGCGAATTATTGTTCATGCAATTTAGTTTTCAGTTTTAGTCAAACTTTAATTTATTTTTTATAATATAATTAATAAATTAAAATGCGAAGAAAAGCATAAAATAAATTCTTAAGTGAACCCTAACAAGTTGTACTTTTACTTCTTTAGGTCTGGAATTAATCTACTACTAATTAATCTACTACTATTAGCTAATTTCTGTTTTACACTATCTTTTTTACACGATTTTTTTTACACGAATTTTCTATGAAAGTATTTGTCGTGTAAAAAGAGAACTAGGTTTAGTATTAAAATCGCTACTGGTTGGAAATTGCTGAATAACGAGAACTATCAAGCCAAAGTTGAAAGTTATACGTGAATCTTAAATTGACTCTTGCTTGCTGTATAAGGTAGTGGTTGATTCATTCCAACTCAATTATTTTCTATGAGCATAGTTTAATTAAAATGTTTTCTCAAACAAAATGTATCTTTAATTAAAAATAAACGCATTACGTTGCTTCACTGAAAATATCTATTTAATGCGATTAAATGGTAACGTCATCGTGGTATATAAAAAAATTCTAATGAGATTTTAGAGAAAAAAAACAAATTTTATATCGTAGAATACATGAGTGACATATGTGCATATAATAATAACTTAATGTTCATTTATATAATTATTTATTTATAATAAACGGATTAAGTGTTTGGTACAAATGACCTCAAATGACAAAAGCAAGAGGATTACGGCGACAAAATTGTTCAGACATAAATCATACAAACAATTATTCCATGGCCACCAATTGTTTATTAATACTTTAAGGATATTCATTCCATAATTAACTTATGCACACACACACAGTCGTGTTGTTGCAATTAGGTAAACATATTTCTTCTATGATTTATAGTTTTCCTAATTTAGCTAAAAGTCATTTTATATATATATTTTTTTATTTATCTATTTATTCTTCTCTCTCAATGAAAGGTAAACAGAATTTATGTTTTCTTATATATATCTGAAGGTCATTAAGGTATGAGTGGACAGTTCACGTAGTCATGTAGAAATTATTGTTTTCTTTGTGTAACATTTTGTCGCAAAACAATAGGCCTTTGAGATGATTATTTATATGTAGTAATGTTTACCTTTTTCCCTTTTTTTTATGGAAAAATTTAACATTTATTGAAATTTAAAGAGATAAAGAAATTTTAATATTTGCTACGTGTGAGTCTTTCATGGCTATTTCTTATGACAGGGACTTGAATGACTGTGACGAGCATAAGCAGACGAAGAGACTCATATTGTTATATATATTCACCCTGTTATATGTCGAATTATTATTTTTTATATTCTTGTTGTATGTGCGTTCACGACACTCTGTTGGTGGAAATAAAATGAAGTATGGAATTATAAGCAATAAAGAATTGAGAAACGTGTTTACTTCGAGGTTAACACAGAACACGTGCCTTTTCATTTGTTTTTCTGCAAACATTGTAAGGCAAAAGGAGCGGATTTAAAGTGGACCCGCAAAGGAAAGACAATTAAGTGGGCAACGTTTCACTCTTTTTAATAGCGTGCGGAACCAGCGTGAACTCGTGAAGTAGAAGAGAACCATATTTTCCCCTTTCAAGCTTCAAAACGCTATAAGCAACAATTTTGTAAGGCGGACGTATGCTTGGTGAGACCCTATTGAAAATTGCGATTTACTATATTAAGATTCGGAAGAGGCTGCTAGATAATCTGTACTTCTGGGCAGTGATGAGACATTTATTTCAAGATCATCGTTATAAGATGTTCAGATTATGTTTTCTTAACTTCGTGTTCATGTATAGACCATACTTTCTTGTAACTACGCTTGATTCAAAGTAACCCATTCCCTATGTATTATCACAATCAATCAAATCTGTCGATATCTGGCCAAAGTTAGAGTATAGCTCGCATATGTAGGTTGGAGCGTACAAACGTTAAGTGATAAACGATAAGTGTTATGTTTCTACTTAGCGTGCCTTGATTCCAGATGAGCTGATACTGATATCGAATAGAATTGCATTTTGTCCATTATTGTCTGTTATTGCAACGCAATAGTTGCCCATGTAAACTTTACATGGTAGGTTTAATCATCATATTCTAAGGACAAAAATGGGGGACGATTTTGATCTTCACAGCGGTATGAGCGAAAAACACAAGAAAAAGACAGCTAAAGCTATCATCGGGTATTTTGTTCACTTTTTATCCTCGAAATACTCGTAACAATCGAACTAAAGAGAGTTAATAACCATAATGCGATTTCTTTCCGTCTTATCCTCTCTGCAATCCTTCTTAACCATCGCCGTTGATACGCATAAAGAAGAAATTCTTCAAGTGCAGGAGAGTTTCGCAAATGTAAATATATATATATATATATATATATATATATATATGTATATATATAAATCAATTCTTTCGGATTAAACATCACTAGTAGATGTCTTCAAAGTAACTGATAATTCGCTCTATAAAAAACTTAATCTCCCGCTGTTCGCTATCTAAAGTGATTATATTTTGCTTAGTTGTGCATATTTAAGCCTCGTAAGCGTAAATAACGTTATAAAACCTATTGTTGGGATTTGAATAAATGTCTGATATAATTTAATAGATTTTTATGGTTTTTCTGTGTTTTATAAAAAAAATATTCTTCTCTACAGGCACCAGTTGACTATCAAGTGACGGGCAGTGTGTGGCATAATTCTATTTGTTTACTGCTGTGCGTGCTCTCACACAAATTCAGACAGTTGACTCTTCAGAAGAAAGAAAAAAAAGTGGAAAATCCCTTCTCTTAGAAAAGTCTGTAATGGGATACGCCCTACACCATTCCACAGTTATGCATGTTCAGTTGGAACCATTTTGAATAGGGTTCGCCAGTGGATGAAGAAACATCGGTGTACCAAATTTTTTCAAAGCATCTAACAAAATGCGGCCTTTACGTTAAACACATTAAAACCAGACCGACAGACGGACAGATAAACTTAAATCAACTCACAAAGTGATTCTGCACTGATCGGCATATAAAATGGGTCTATCTTAAGTTCTTCTGGATTTTGCATACGTCCGGATGAGCTTAACATACCCTTACGCCACAAGTAGTGTAGGATATAAAAATACATAAATGCGGGTTGTCGACGTACACTCATAAAAATGATTTTCAATTTTTTTTTATTATGTTTTTCTCAGAGTTTTCAATTATTAACGAACACATCACTCATACGTCATGTTGATCTGCTTTATATTTTAAAACAATACTTTACGTAAGTTGTTGCTGCTGTCATTTCGTTTTTCCTTGGTAATCTGTGCATTATATAAATTTATTATTTAATTACAATAGAAAAAACTTTACCTTGATCGATAATTCTTTCGACAAAAATATCAGATGAAACTATAAATTGTTCCTCAGGTGTTGAGTAATTTTCCAAAAATAAAAGGAAACGCTTAAGAAACGTTAACAAAAGCCTTGAGAGCGTGTGAAGGTATGTTATGATGGTTGAAAGCGCGCAGAAACGCTCTTCTCACCTTTAAGATGAATTGGTTTCAATTAATTTTCAGAAAATAAAAAAAAAAAGTAGAAACATGAGAAATTTAATGCACATGACATGAGCTGAAGATGAAGTCTTTACTAGTTACATATATGTTGCTGTCGCTGTTGTACGTGCTGTGCTGTAACAATATGTTTAAAAAAAAAATTACAGAAGAATTTTACTAAAAAAGAATATTTATTAAGAAATCCGGAATAAAGTCTTTTTTCTCGAAATATAGCCTTTAGCTGGTCGCGGTTTCTTTCCATTTTCTTTGACACTATCCCAATGCGGTGTCGGAAGGCTAACGCTTCTTCTGTGGACCTTGTCAAAAGAATCGAGGCGGTGCTTGAGCAAATAATAAGCGACAGTTTAAAAAAGAGGGTTAATCAGAGGAAGCTTTGAAATAAGCCGATCAATCCTGTCCTGAGCTATTAATAATTCCCGGACGAGTTTCGTAGTATGCTGGCGAAAGCCGCTACGCCACAAAATCTTTCCGTTTATCGCGACTATATTGCCCTTAACAGCCTTCTCAATTGCATCAATTGCATCAAACAATGTTTAGCAACGCTGTTCAGTCACAGTATACCTTTCAGGGGTCCTTGTACACCTTAATACTTCAAATGATCAGTTTTTGTCGTACTTCGCATTATTACTCTCTGCAGGAAAATTTTTACATTCCTTTCACTATACATCATCCCTTCTCACTATTCAACATTGCTCAGCAGCAGTTTTTGTCTCTGTATCATTTTCCTTAAGCAAAAAAAGTATCCTTTCTAGCGAGTGGGTTTTTTTTGGCACAAAATGTATTCATACCTCAAAAAAGTGCACTTACTTTGGTGCAACAATTTTTGACGTGGGGTAAAACCTTTTTTAAGTACATTGAAGCGGCCATACCGTAGTCCTACTGAGAAGGATATAGGGTAACTTATCCCTCCTAAAAGGCCTCTTGACGCGTCTTTATTCGATTAATAAAATAAAATTTGTTACGTATAGTTGCTATAACTACTGACGTAGCCAAAGCTCACTGATAAAAATACGCTTAGATAAAATGCGCATGCGCAGAATAGACATAGGGTTGCATTCTGGCTCTGTAGTAGGTTACTAGTCATAAAGGCTTGTGACTTCCTTGGCTTGTCATAATTTTTAACAGCAACAACAACAACTTCAAACTCGGTGTTACAAAACTACGTTGATAAGTCACAAGAATCACAAAAAAAAAAAATGCTCAATTTCCTCTTGTCACTAGTGATGTCTCTGCTCAAGTTGCGCCTGATAGTCTCGGCTCATGAAAGCTATTGGAGCTATTTTGCATGATATGTTCACCTACCCAGGGTTTGTTATTATACAAATATGTTTATCTTGGTCTACAGATCGAGTTTGAAAAAATAGATGCAATTCGTCTACAAACAGAGCTCCGGAATCAATGTTCTACCTTTCACACTAGCTACCGTTCACAGTAGCTATAGTGAGTGGTTAGTTGGTAAAAAGCATAACACTTATCGATAGGTCACACACCCACTAGGCGACGGCCATCTCCCTATCTCTTTCTTTTTTCTTGCTTCATTCTGTCCGTCAACCTGTTATGTGTTATGGGCGACATCTCGTAAGTGATTAAAGAGAAAAAAAAAGAAATTTTTAAATATTATTCTCCGTAATCCGCAAGCAATACAAAACATCGAATTCCATTTCATCATAAACATTTATCAGTGACATCTCAACGCTTATTGTTAAAACTGTCAGAGAAGACTCTCTAATTGCCAATTAACAGGATTCTTTGCGTTTTTTAAACTTTTTTATACGTGTGTACCAACTATATCGACTTTTCATGTGATAACATATTCATTCCACTCTTAATGGTTATCCAATATTTTGCGTCAGCAGCTCGTTAGAAAATATAAAAGTTGGTTTGCAAACCTCAAAAAAAATGCACATGTTTTTCATACCCACAACCAAAGAATGGGAGAGAGATGTCGTATTCATTTTGTCGAAACGTTTGCAACATCCAGAAGAAAGACCCCTTACATATATATATTCCCGCTTACCATGACATCCGGAATCAATTTAAACATGTCCGTCTGTCCGTTTCTATAACGCCTGACCTGGTCGTAAATATAAATCTATCGGCTTCAAATTTGGCAAAAGCGTTGAAAGTACGCAGAGGTTGATATTGAAAATAGAATCCGGGCATGGGTCCACATTACCATCTAACTTGAAAGTTTCTATGAGTTTTGAGTTTGTTGATCACTACTCCCAAACTATTACAGACACATGAGAAAAATATCAATGGATATGTTATAAAAATGGAAAAAGTGTAAAAATCACTCCCAGTCAGTCAATGTTGGAGGGAACGAAAATAAAATTTTTCGTTTTTTTTTTTTTTTTTTTTAGTTTAGTTTAGTAGACTCTCTCTGAGAATTATATTTAAATTTGATAAAAAAGAAAACCGAGCGTTAATTTCAACATTGATGAATAGTTGGATTGCAATCTTCCGGTTATGAAAAAATATACTTACAGTGAAACTCTATGTGTAGCTCATTCAAAATTTACCATCTCTCAAACATTTTTATTGTAGTCCGTCTCGTATATTCATAATGTAATTTAAAACGAAACACGTTGAAATAACCATAAGTCGTACTAGGATAACGTGAACAACGTTTGCATCATTTTTCCGTATAAATTTACCTGTCAGTCATAACGTTTGCATGAAATGAAATGGAAAAATCATCTACAAATTTGTACAAATGATTATTAATACTTGCGCATAGCATCTCAATTAGTTGAGAAAGTATTTCGAAAACTCATAAAACACAACATCCAATAACAAATGCAATAATAAAACATTTCGATGCAATTAATGATGGACTGAGCAAACCGATGCAGTCCGTTTATAAATAAAATAAAACTAGAATTATATCATAAATTAATTCGAAGGAATAACATTGATTTTTGCTACAAAGCGATCAGCGCTTAAAGCAAACAAAACAGAAAAAAGAAAATTACGCGGACAAGGTCGATACCATTGAATAATATTTTTTCCATTGTGCGACCCGCAGATAAGAATTTAATAAAAATTAGTTATATAAAAACAAGTGCAAACTCTGTAACGCGACACGACTCACAATAAAAACCCTACACCACCTACACCAGTTATTCATATAACGACTTTTCAAAATAAGGCCTGATATGGGACATTGGTCAAAAAATTAGTCCGATCCGAATCAGTTTCAATAGGGTTTATTAAAATATATTTATAATTGCGATCTGCAGGCAGAAAACAAGACGGTCAAATGGACTAATGGACAGACAAGTTTAAAGTGATTCAGAAAGCGATTCTGCGTCGGTCGGCAGGAATCAATTCAGAGCTGATCAACTTCAATTGATTCAGAAAGACATTCTGAAAATAGTATTAGAAAACGTGGACCAGGCAAGCACAGGTACACCCCTTAAACTCTTCTATGCCAACAAGGTCTAAATATTAATATTTTTCGATGAAAATTGCTCCCTAGTAGCTATCTAACAAATATTAAGTGTGGATCAAATAGATTTATTTTTGAGACGCCACCGGAATGCCATGAGCAGTAAACACTGCTATATTATCAAATTTTACCCAATAGTTTTTTTTAGTGGCCTCCATAATATACCTTAGACAATTCTACAGTTATTCGTGTAAACACTTTTCAAAATAAGGCGATGTATGAGAAGTAAGCGAACATGTCAGTCGATCCGAGTTATTTTCAATAGCGTTCGCCATTCATCCAAAACATTGCAACGAATTTCACCAAAATATGTATTACGACCTGTAGGCTGAATATAAGCAAACAAGACGAACAGACGGACATACAGATTTAAATCGATACAAAAAGCGATTCTGAATCGGTCGGTATAGCAAAAGCTGAGCCTACTTCCATTCCTTGTGCGTGTCGCATACATCCGCTTGAATTTCTTCTACCACAAGGAGTGTAACGTAGACACTTCAACGCCAAAAAAGTCTAAGTTTAAAAAAATTTTTAAGGAAACTTGGGCCATAGTAGATACTTACCGCAAATATTAAATTTGTGACCTGCAGGATGAACGCAATAAAACAAGACGAACGGACGGACAGATCCTAAATAGATACAATAAGTGATTCCGATTCTAATTTTTAAATCTCACCGTATGCAAGGATTGCATGGAAAGCAAAATCTTTTACGCCGTCGAATTTTAGAAAACAAGTGGAAGAGTAAATTAAGTTTGGTAAACTTGGACCATATTCGTTGATGTTATGATCATCCTTCAAAGTAAGGACTCTCATGAAAAGTTTGCCTTTATATACAAATACTGTTCAATTTTTGGTACCACGAAAATGAATGAATGGCTCTATAAGGCGAAGTTGTGTAGAGTATCTAATGGCCGGCCTTGACCGACTATCATATTTGTTTTTCTATTATATATATATATAATAGAGTGTAAGGCATTACCTTTTATAAATTAATAGTAGTAGTAATAGTTTAGAAACTATCGAAAATTGTATAATCCACATGATCGATTCAACCTTGGAAGTTTTAAAGGTCATAGGCAGTCGATTTTCAAGTTGACTAGGCCAAGGCTATATAAACTTTTTGACTTTTGATTGACGATAAATGATAGATTAATACTTTGGTATGGAAAAGGTAATCACGTTCTTTTTTTTTTTTTTTTGTTTCCTTATTTCTTTTTTTATTATTTTTTATTTTAGTTACTCTTGCCTGCGTAGAAGTTAATCTATATTTTTGCTATTAAAAATTTTTTTTTGTATTCTAATATACGCTGGAACACTGTGATACATGGTATATTCAGTTAGTGCGGATGTATGTAATACCCAGAAGGGACTTAAAATAGGCCCACCTCGATTCAGAAACATTTTTTAAAACGATTTAAGCCTGTCTGTCCCTCTGATGGTCTGGCCATGTAAATTTATGTTCAAGATACAGATCGCAATTTTCGAGTATTTTGATGACATTTGGTACACTAACGCCTTTTAGTCCAAAGGCGAATGCTCTTGAAAATGGTTAGGATCGGTTTACTTTTCCGACCACTCCCCATATAAAGCGCTTTTTTGAAAAGTCGTTATATGGAAAAAATGGCAATTTTCAAAACTTCTCGTCAAAAGTGACAAAGTAGTAGTGTTTTCGCATTCTACATTGCTATGAAAACTTTGGATCGGCTGGGGCAATTTTTAAACCCCCTCTCATATAACCGCTCCTACAGAAATTGAAGCTTTATATGATGAAAAGATCTAATTTCCAATATTTCGTGGCTCTTAATAGTGAATTAACAAAAAAATTTATCTTAGCGAATTTGGACCACCTAAGTCTATTTTTTGAACTCCAACACATATAAGGCTTCTCATGAAACTTAAACCCCTACATGCCGAAAAAGGTTAATTGTGCATTTTTTTTATGATGAAAATTTGTCTATGATAGGAACTAAAAAAAAAAGTTAAATGAAGCTAATTCGAACCAAATGGGTTTATTTCTTGGCCCCACTGTACTAAGCCCTTGGGGAAAAGGTTTAATTTTGAATATTTTATGATGACATTTAATTGAAAGGAGCATTTCAGCAAAAAATGAGTTAACAGTAGCGAATATGGATCACATAGCTTTATTTTTTTGTAGGCGAAGAGAAAGTCCAACCCTTCGATATGCGAGCTTTCATGAAACTAATGTGTACTTTTTGGTGTATTATAGCCAAACAGCGCAAATAACTGCACTAAGCGAAGTGGTGTAGGGTAAGTGATAGTCGGCGTCGCCAGGACTATAATGTTGTTGCTTGTTTTTTAATTTACTTAAATATTAAGTAAATCATAGCATTTGTGCCGAGAAACGTATCACTCACTGCCTTTGCTGCTAAGCTTTAAAAGCACATCAACAAAAAAGTCAAGCCATGATAAGCTCAAGTATTATCAAAGTTAAATGAAAACTTGAAATAATGAATTTGAAATTTTATAGTTAACACAACCGTAATGAACGGAATCGTCGAAAGATTGAAATACATATGCACATAGTGTATGTAAGTGAAGTTAACAATCACTAATTTTTTTTTGTTGAATAAGAAAAAGTTTGAACAGAACAGAAGAGGAGAACCAGCATGTGGCGCTGACTGACTGAACGTAAACTGAGTAAATAACAAGTTTGCGTATTGTGTCGGTAACGAAATTCAATTAAAATCTTCAAAAGAAACTTTTCAATTCAAGTTGATAAGAAACTCGTTGTTGTTGTTGTTGTTGATGGCGTAAAACGAGGGACTTAAAAGCAAAAAAATTTTGAATTTAAATTTCAAATAAATGAAAGACCCGTCACATATATATATATATATCATCTTGATAGGTTGGAATAAATCTCAACGATTCATTCATTTCGATTACGAATGAATTTCAATCCTTCGGAAATTGCGAAATGTAGTCATTCCGTTGGCAAGGACGTCAATGACGATGAATGAATTTTGCATCTAAGTCGCTTTAAGGAACTGCCAAATAATCATAGTTTCATAGATTTTATCCACATTTCATTTAAAGTAATTTTTCTTCGTTAATAAAGCAATGGCAAGAATATCGTTGATAGATTACTAAGTTTCTACTAACATGAGTTGTCATCACTCCTATCCTTGAGAAAGGGTGATTGTAATGACCAACAATACGCATGCAGCGACCTTAGACAATGGAAACAACTTAAAACCGTTAGGCTTTGAATGCCTAACTGGAATTTTGGTAACAATTGAGATAACACTTATCGATATGCTTGTAGTTAAAGGCGCCCAGAAAACAAAACATGAAAGCATAAAGCAGAATTACAGTGAAGGCTGAACAATGTTTGTAAAGTAACACAAAAAACATAGTTTAGGCCAAGCCAAGGCTTAATCTCATTCGGATTAATTAAAAAATGTTCTTTATGATTGTTGCTTGCTCTTCAATCATAATCTGATGGGAATGAAAGCGCAGAATAAACGGTTTGTTTTGGAAAAATGAGTTTGGTGGGCAGGCATATGGTTATTAGCACTAGGCATCCGTCTGAGTGACCGAGAGGCATGAGTCTGGACTAGCAAGTCAATGGTCGTGGCCTCAAAGTCTCAAATGCGGTAGAGTTTTTAATAAAACCAAAAGCCTTAGATGCAAGTGCTTGAAGACTTTAGTTTTAGAATTTATTTTCTGACTAAATTTATAATAATAAGAATAATAATAATATTAGGACTAGATCGCTAAACTCTCGATAGCAAAGTTTATAAGAGAGTTTATCAAAGCAATCCAGCGGCGACTTTAGCCAGAAAAATATTTTAACCTCAAGCTGTTCAACCACTCACCAGGTGATCAGTAAGGTTTATAGGTACAGAGGGATAGAAGTAACGAGTAGAGTTTGTGAACGTCCGTCTTAAAGGTGAACACATCAGGCACGATGGATTGACCATTGCTAGGTGGGTAGGTTGTCCCAAAGTCGGACGGTGTAGTTAAAGAACAACGAGTTCCGATAGTGTGCCCTACGGTGCGGAAGCAATTACAGGACGAGTGGGTTAGGACGATGAGAAAACCACGCAATCCTATTAAAGGACGTAGCTTTTTGGGCAAATCTCTTTTAGCTTTAACTCTTCCGCGAAAATAGGAACTAAATTTATCTTTGAGGGTTTCGATTGGAAACCTATTGCCCATAGAAGTTATAATTTAAGTGTTGTAAGCATTCTACACCCATACTTGCGCTGAATAGTTAAATAGTTGTAGTAAATATTTGCAATATTTGCAAGTCTAAATAGTCTTACATCTCTTCAAGATGTAGTAGGACGAGGTAATGGACATTGAAAGCCCATTTGCGAAGTTTGTCTTTAGGAAATCAATTAAGGAAATATGCACCCAAGAGTTCCTTTTTTGTGCATCAAAAGCAGATGGACGGAAGGACGAACGGACAGAAACGCAGATGAGCGGCGAAAATAAGTCAATATCTTATGTTAAGCGATATATATATATATATATATATATGTATATATACATACACATATATCTAATGGAATCCAAGAAGGGTGTATTTGAGCCATCATGTTTCGATTATACAAAACGCAAAATTATTTTTTATTTACTTTCATTTCAGGCTTAAATTTCAATTATTTAGTTTTATAAAAATTTAATGAACTCAAGTAATGAGAAAATATGTAAAATTTTAAAGCAATTCAATGGATAAGTAAATGAATTCTTTCCTAACTTTATAAAAACGTTTGCTTACGGCATGAAAACGCTGCGAGTCAAATGTTAATAATTGTTCTTTATTCAAAAGCCCGCAGATAAAGTAAACTAAATACAGACACTTACAATCATACTTAACGTATATCACACATTCAATCACTATGTCATCACATATATATACATATATATATATATATATATACTGTAGTCAAGCAACATATCGAAGTTAGGTTGATATTTGAAAAGATTAAACTAAGGCAAATATGTGCATGTATGCATGTGTGTTTGTGTATATGGGTGTGTTTGTGTGTGCCTGCGTGCACATAACTTCTGACACGTTTTTTGTAATGCTACCTCCCTTGAGTATGCAGACAATAATTTCTTACCTTTTTTTTTTCCTTTCATATATATGCGCGTATGTGAGCACCTACGTATATACATCACACATTATTGATGCTTAAGTTACTTTTACAAGAACATTAGAGTTGTTTTTGTTGTCTGCTGTTATTGCTGTTTATGTTTTTCGTTGAAGGTAAACGATTCTCACTTATCAGTACACATATATATGTGTATGTATATATATATGTATATGTATGTATATATATATATATATATATATGTGTGTGTGTATAGCTTTCTCACAACAGAAAAGGAATATAACGTAGAACGATAATGATTACTAATGTGTATTTTATGTTTACATGGATACGCTTACATACCCATATATATGTGTTAGTCATTTCCTTGATAAAGCTATTTATTAGAATACAAATATGGCAGAAAATTTTGTTGAAATTTGTTTTCTTATTTTTTATGGTTATGGTTATGAGAGACGATGTAAGTTTTATTTTTACATTTTCTTAATAGTTTGTTATAAGAAAGTAATTTGAAAAGTATTTTTAATATCATTGATTGTGTGCTACGACATTTCCTTTGTAATGTAGTTCTAGCAACGAAGCCCGGAGAAAGATTTGTCCTTTAGTTTGTTTTTTTTTGGTTTATGCAGACATGCACATAAGAAGCTCCTTAAATATATGTATATTCTTGATTACCAGAAGAACTTTCTGCTCGTCCGTCCGTCAATTGTCGTGACGGTCACATTAATGTGGATTAAAATTTAAAATTTAAGATACGTTCCTTTCAACAATGGTTAGTCCATGCACTATAAAGACAATGGAAGTAAGCGTTATGCGCTTATTGTTGTAAAGCTATAAACAGGCATTGTCCGGTTAACATGCTTATGTGTTATGATATTTGCAAATTTTCTACCAGTACCGTGTGGAGTGGAATTACGTGAACGTTCAGCTAAAGAATGTACTCGATTTGCCCGCATATACGCCCACAATAAAAGGAATTGTTATATTACTTACAAAGGAAAAATGATCATTAGCACCTAACCATACCAGTTGCCTTAATATAACACCGCATTTTTGGTATCGAAATCTTATGAAAATGATAAAAATATTTTATCCGAAATACTTCTCATCGCTAGTACACATTCCCTTCCCGTACATTCTTACCGTCTGTCTAACAGTTTGTAAATGCCGAGCTTTCAAAAATGTTCCCATTTTCGCCATTCTTTAAATCGGTTTGCACAGCCAACCGTTGCCTGACAAGTGCAACAGGAATTTTACTCGGAAGGACTCGAGCCTAATGAGTAAACAATGTCAGTTGGGTGCTTCCAACGTATCGCTATAGCGGTTTTACAATACGGATAGATGGACGGATGATATGTAAAAAATCGCTCTCATGCTTTTTTTCAAATTTCGGCCATTTTCTGAACAGTGAACCGTTCAAATCGTGGAATCGTTGCTAGAGGCGTGTGACATTAGCCGTATCACTGGATCTTAACCAACCACATACTTCTGATCACACGAAACGCAAAAAAATCTCGTCCTTTTGCTTTAGCGATTCCATCTTGCGATCGATGTAAATGGTGCTCCACAATCTAGTTTTGCGCCTGGAATTCTCATCAACTTTTCTCTTTAATTTCTCATCTTCAGTAACGGTATAATGCTAAAAAGGCTTTCTTTTATTTATTTGCAAATACTTTAATGCAAAGAAAAGAAAATTAAAAAAATATTATCAGTGTAGATCTCTACATAAACGAGAAATTCATTCTTCACCAATATCGTCTTCCATTATAGTACAATGCAGTTATCTATGTGTGTAGAAAAAATTATTATTTCTTTTTGCTAAGCAACTATAAGGTAATGGTTTTTATTTTCGTAGGCCTCCGGTAAACTTATTCATTTCGTTTCTCTTCTTAAATTGCATTTTAAAAAGAAAAAAAAAAAAACGAAAAAAAAGAAAACAGAAATAAACAAACAACAACCAACCGCTTGCATACCAAAAATTTGCTACTAAGTTTACAGGGTTTACAAGGTTAGGCATAGAATATGGAGGGAATTTTTTGTTTTTTTCTTTTCTTTTTCATTTTCCTCTCTCTCTCTCTCTCTCTCTCTCTCTCACCGTCTCAACGCAATTTAAAACATTTTAAATTTACTTTAGAGTACATTAAAAGAATCCTTTGAATTTTCTGATATTTTAAAAGAAAATAAAAAATAATTTGAAAGCAAAAAAAAGAAAAAAAAAAAAATTATGAAGAATTGGATAAAAGAAGATTATATTCAAAGTTGTTAACAGTGTTCAGGATTTTTTTTATGTTAAATGTAGTTTCGTGAATACTTGATAAGACAAAGCATCTGCACTAAATCTTCTTTAGTTATTTGCCTAAATTCAGATCGCAGTGACATTTACGTTTTTGCCTTCGTCTTAATATCTCAACGATAGAATGGATTTACCTTACGAACGGTCGGTGATCACAAGTGTATTGATATCCCCGAAAAAGCTGAGCCATGACCCATGGAAAACTGACGAAAGTAATATCGTGAGAAAGAAAAGATGGAAGAACGAATGCTAAAACAAACGGTTAGAAGTCTGGTTGCAAATAGCGAAATACATCAAGAACTAGGAGATCGCGAAACACGAGTACACGAGAATAAAGAAAAACACTAAGGAAGGAAGCGAAAGGTGAAGAAATTCACGAGCAAAGTCCTTATGGAAGAAGATATGCAAGGATCGAAAAACGAGTAGGCAGAAAAGGACAACATGGGATAAGTGAACAAGTGGAGAAACTGATGGAAGAGTATGCCAAAGGGTGGAGATACGGGCAAAGGGATGTCTATCGACGCCTAGTACAAACCCACAAGCGAGAAAACTTATAAAATTACCATTTCGGCGCTCAATACTTGGGGAATAAGCGTAAGCTATATATGTGGGTAGATATATACATATATACATATCGGTGTCTCCCACACAAATTTATAGGCGGGGCGAGCCTTAAGTTTGGACAGGATGTAAAATAGACTATGTCAGCATATCATCAGCCGTTCCGTCTGTCTCCGTCAGGGGTTTTGCACGTATATTTCTTGAGTATTACCGTCTTGTTGGATATACGATACCATGAACTTCCCCCCCCCTCCAATACTCCCGAACTAGCTAACTTTACAATGGCAAGGTGCCTTTATCCTTTATAATCTACGGTCATTTGGCCTTTTGACTATATTAACATTAATATATTATTCCGATAAATAAAAAAGTATATAAATTGTAGATGCCGAGCAGAGCAGTAGGCACTGGACAGTTGATGGCGAACAGTAAAACGAACGAAGGATCGTGGTAGACAAACAAGAATCAGTTGACACTTGGAAGTCAAATGGGTCAAGTTGTAGAATCGTACAGTCATTAAACCTTTTTTCTTTACTTGCAATAAATCTTTATATTTAATTGATCCCGATTTTCCATTACTTTTAACAAACATTAGTACAATATCTTTGATAACAACAACAATGATATTAGCATATATATGTGTATATATATATATATGTATGGCCAGTCACTCAGGGAATACTCTCTATGGGGTACCTACATACTATAGCTCTCCCTGTTCACTTAGCTTGTACGCCTCTTCCACTTACCCATCAAATCGTAAAAATTTGCGCCACTCTAATCTCCCGTTCTCGTTGTGTAACAAACTTTATAACAAGAATAACGTCCAGACGACGACAATCGATAAAAATTAATCCCATATAATGTTAGCGTTAAGCTTAAATGTTATTAACTTCAACTCTCTGTACTACAAATATTACCAGGATTATTTGCTACACACAACATCACAGTTTAGGAATATACAGCGGTCTTGTTATTAGCATACGGACACACACACACGCACAAACACACACAGCTACGCACGCACAAACGCTCATATACTCATACATACACAAATACACAAACACATGTAATACCGAAATTGCACCGTATACGCCTTTTATTCGCTTAACAAATTAAAGTAATTCTCCCGAGAGCTACCTCCCTGCACTGCACATTATAAATGATAAAAATATTCTCTCTTTGACCTTGCAGTATATCAAAGTTTTTAACAAAAATTTTTTCAAGGTTCATACTAAATTATTTAATAAAATTTTTAAAAAGCAAAACAGGATTTTAAGGCTTCTTTGCAACTATTTAAACCTGCACCTACCTATTTATAATAAATCAGAAAACATTTTTTACCACAGCAGCAGCTAATTTATAAAAAGAATACGAGAGAGAGAGAGAGAGGAAAAAAAAGGAGGAAAACGAACGATATTATATTGTTTTCTAAATTTAGTTGGAGGCTATTGCCGTTAACGCCAACCATCATAGAAAAGGCTTTCTTGGTTTAGTTGATCCGTAACTGTAACTGTAAACGAGCGAAGCATTTTTTTGTTTTTTATTTTTTTCACCTTTTTTTTCAACACCTTCGGTTTTATAATAAATCATAAACATTTACAGTTTATGAAGGTTGTTTGTCTAAGCGCGTGCAGACTATGACTCATAAAACAAAATTATATGTACGCGATGTAATTACTGTCATATTAAGGGTAACTTAGTAAAGAGGGCAAAAGGATTGCAAAAATGAAGAGAATACAATAATAAATAAAAATAAATCTTTAAAAACAATAAATTTAAAATAAATTTAAATACAATGTGTAGCAAAGGACGTGTACTTCGTTTTCAATTCTAAAGTTAATAGCAGTGGTAGTAGTTGTAGAGCGTCTGGTAAGAGAACCGTAGATGAGATGAAACTCTTTATGATAAGACATAAGGTACTGTAACAAATCTTAGAACAACATCTGTTAATGATGATGCCTTTTTACCTCAAAGATGTGTACTTCCTTTCCAATTATAAAGTTAGTAGCAGTAGTTGTAGCAGCAATTATAGTAGCAGTAGTAGAAGTTGCAATAGCACTTATAGTAGCGGCAGTAGTAGTTGTAGTATCAGTTATAGTATCAGTAGTAGTAGTTCTAGTATCAGTAGTAGTAGTTGTAGTAACAATTATAGTAGCTGTAGTAGTAGTGTAGTAGCAGTTATAGTAGCAGTAGTAGTAGTTATTGTAGCAGTTATAGTAGCAGTAGTAGTAGTGTAGTAGCAGTAGTAGTAATTGTTGTAGCAGTTATAAAAGCAGTAGTAGTAGTTGCAGTAGCACTTATAGTATCAGTAGTAGCAGTTATAGTAGCAGTGGTAGTAGTTGTAGTAGCAGTAGGACATCTGGTGGGAGCATTATGAACGAGGTGACACTCTTCATGATTTCAGTTAAGCTACTGTATTTCAGAACAACATCTGTTAACGATAATACATTTTTATATAAAAGACGTATACTTCGTTTTCATTCTAAAGTTAGTAACAGTAATAGTAGCAATAGTACTAGTTGTGATAGCAATTATATAGTAATAGTAGTAGCAGCTATTTAGGATTTCAGCTAAGCTGCTGTAACAAATTTGAGAACGATAATACCTTACTGATGACATTAGTTGTGGACATTAGTTTAGTTCGTCCAAAGACGCTTGTTGCTAAAGTAATGCTTTATAGCGGCTCTGGAAAGTCGTTCTTTAGTGATAAACGCGAAATAACTTTACGAAGCTTTCGCGTTTACGGCTCTCAAATGCTTATGTATGGGACGTAAAACAGAGTCTTTTGTGTCAAACTGGAAATATCTGAATAAAGCTTTCGCTTGCATATCGCCAATAAAAGATTGCGTAACTGTACAATTTATTAAAGAAGTTCAAGGCTATATATTGGGTCTGCATTTTAGCCAGTTAACTAGATGGCAATGGGGCATATGGAACAATGTGGATGATCTTCGATCTTGCTCGATATGTAATTAACAACGCAACTTTGATGATTTTGTACCTAGCAGTTAGTGTTACCCAACGCCTATTTATACTATTCTCGATTTCATTATCAGTGAACTACACCGAAATATTTCATAGTAAGAATCTATAATCAGTGACTGGTTTTTCTTCTTCTCAGTAACTGCAGAATAGATTAGTAGTGGTATAGTAAGTGACCATGACCATGGTATTGAGCAGAGCATTTTTAGATTTATCGGAACTTTTTTCTCTACTTTATTAGATAATATTCTGAACAAAGAAAACAATTAGCCAAGCCAGTGTTGCTTTTTTCAGTTATTGTGATTTTATATTTGTACAACAAATTGTCACACTACTTCCCATTTATGTTAATGAATGTAAAGCTAATTATTTGAAATTATTTAATTCCGCTTGAAAGGCAAAAGGCACTCACTCCATCATTCAATGGAAATATACATTTAACGGAAGCTATGTTTAATTGTCTGCAGATAAATGCTAAATTTACACTTCAGATGAAAGCAAGAAATCCTTGCGCGTGAAGCTTAATTGTAAATTTCCTGTAATAAACAAATGCTACCTCGAAGAATTATAACAGACTCTTCATTAAAGAAATGAAATAAGGTTAAATGGGGAACCCACACCTCTATTGATAGTAAGGTAGACTAAGTAATTAAATTATCTCGCTATGAAAATGTATTTGGAATGATTTGTCTTAAGAGCTGCAGTTAATATCGGCATTTGGTTTATGAAGAGGTTAAGAGATCTTAGCACTTGAGTAGTCGACAGAATAACGTAAGAAATTAAATAAATGACGAAGTGTTTGCAGATATGTGGCTTTGTAAATTCCAAGTGTACTCGAAATTAAATTTGTTTTGAAGTGCTCTACTTAATCTTCTTAAAATACGGTATGCGTTGGTTGGAGTCCATTTTTTAATCGGGTGAAAACGGAATCTACCCAATACCTCAGTATTTATTACCTTCTATGATTTTGGGATGATCACAACGACGATGTAACGCCGTACAATACTATGCCGTGGACATCTTCCTCAACTATCACGACGCCATCGTTCCTACGAAGATATTCTGCGAACAGTAATAACTACGAGCAGCTGTTCTACGCAAGGTGGCTTTAGGAATGACCACGCTGTCACTCTCTGCACTTATGGAACCGGCTAACGACATTACTCAGTTCATTCTTGTCTGTACATTTTCTCTTTTGCATTTCGAGAACGGCCCCTATACACGTAACTCGGTGATGGTCAGAAAGAAGTGTGGAAAAAGCGGAAGAGATAGGGAGTGACCGCAGCCTCGTGAATGTGTGTTTAGTGAATAATTGCTGCGCCAGATAAATGAACTTGCGAACACTGACTTGGCAAACGCGACTCTCATCTGCCTGGCTACGCGGCAGCCTACAATCTGGATTGTCTTCATGGATTTTCTTCATGGATTTTGAATGTCGAAAGGGAGGATCGATAGATCAACGCCGTGCTAATATCCGCACTATTACGGCTCTGGTTACAAAAGAGCATCACAGACTTGTGCAGACAGTGGCTGATTACATAGAAGAGAAACTATGCAAGCAGATAACTTCCGGTTTCTATCGATGTCTTCTCTATAGAGAGCTGTGTTATTCAGATACACAAGTACATATTGGTTGAAACCAGGGTTCATTAGAAGAAGTAATGCTTGATTGTGGTTTTAGAATATTGAAAGTCCCTCACGATCGCTAATGAGTTTTATCCCCGTCACATAAAGAAAACCTTAATCAGATGAAATGATGTCTAATGATCTGATAATGTTACAGTTGACTAATGACATATTTTCCTAACTGACATGTAGAGTTTACTGAACAAAACTGGAAACTACCCTCAAAACGTTTCAAGTACAGTCTACATTGAAAAATTGAAAATGAAAATATTAATCAAAAAATTTTTATTTATTTCTCTCTTTCATTATTCCCATAATCTCGCCTTTTTTTCTCGTTTTTTTTTTTTTTTTCATTACCCGCCAACCTTCTAAGAGTGCTGGCTGGTTACCTTGAAATTGAAATTTTCCTCATATTAATTCAACAACATATTCCAGTAGCATTTAAACGATGATAATTTTCTGCTCAACAAAGCGTGTAATTATCTTAAAAAGACTATTTTACATAGAATTGTGAAAAAGTAAAGAAGAAAAAAGAAAAAAAAGAACAACTTTCTTTTCAACTAAATTTTACACCGTGGCGACGGTTCTTGTTGAATCCGTCACTTATAACATAAACGCGTTTTTCACAAAAATTCACAAAGAGACAAAAAAAACAGAGCGCCATCCCAAGGTTACTCTCTGGAAAAACATTGTCTCATATACACCGAAACCGAGCAATAAATTATTAAATTTAAATAAAATTTTTCCTTATGAAATACCATGAAGGTTGTCTCTCTATATATGTGAGTTGCCATGTATTATGCGTCTGTCTGTCTATGCTAAAGGAATAGTTCTATGAAAAGAAGAAAACAAAAACAAAAACCATAACACATACAAGAAACATTAATTGTTTTATTTATTGTATTGGCATTAAGCTTTAAAGTGCATAACAATGATACAATGATTACACGAAATAGTAAAACGATTCATAGAGCTAAGGGCTAAGAAAAAACAACAAAAAAAGAAACAAAAACAAATTCAAACGAAAAGGCTAAAAAAAGATTGAAATAAAAACCTTTAACACAGGTTATGCACATATTGTTACATAACACAAGTACACTGCCATACAGTTGCCATACAACACTACCTATTAAGCATTTGTGTAAAAGCAATTTGTATTTTTGTAAAGCAGCGTTTTACTACGAACGAACAACACATTAGGGTGACCTACTTTCATCAATTTTTCACAGGTCAATATTACCTTTGCCCAGCTTATACTGCACTATACTAAATTCATCCATCATCTGGAAACCATGAGCGTGTACAAGATTTATTCTGCAGCAACATTCTGAACAGATACAGTTTGAATCGAAATTAACGGATTGCCTTATAAATTATCTGATTAGGCACTGACTGTCCTTGCTCAAAATTGATTGAGCCTCAACACTGCTTCGTCTTCTTTATTTGGGTAATCACTCAGCTACTTGGACAACCAATTTCTCAGTTTTTCGTTTGATATGTGCCTTTAGGTCCAAGATCTTGCAGAGGATCATAAAAGAGGCAGTGAACAGCCCTTTGGGAAAGTCGTGTAGTTCAGTCTCCTTCCGCTGAACGCTTTGCGCACGTGCTTGTTATACAATTTATAAGTATAGTCCATCCATCTGCCTGCTTAGTTATCGCCCGTCATTTGAAAGATGGAAAAAAAAGATTGGGATTCACTGTTTTTGTTTTGTACGACCAATCACTCAGGGAATGTTACTACGTACGAATACGTGATGGTTGGGGAGAAATGGGGGGAGAAAGATGAAAGATGACTGCAGCTTGGAATATACACTCATCGTTGACGACCCTTCATCAGGTTCGCAAAGGAACGTATGCCCATGCCCACTCACTTTGGACTTCGGGGAACCATCGTATAAGAAATTTAGGCAGCATGGCAATTAACTTGCTTTCCAGCTACAATCTACTATTTAAGTGCAATATGAGAAGATAAGTGCAAGCTAGTTATTTGTATAATTGATAACGAATTTTCAAAATAAAACTTTATATAGTAAAAATGCTACGAACCGAAACATTTTTAATAGCGTTCGTCCTTGATACAAAATACATCACTATACCAAATTTCATTGAAATAACCCAAAAATTACGGCCTGTAGGTTGAACACAAGAATATAAGACATTTTATTGAAATAACCTAAAAATTACAGCCTATTGGTTGAATAGAAGGACACTAAATGGTCAGACGGACAGGTAAGCTTAGATCGATTGAGAAGGTGATAAATGTCAACAAGGTATCTCAAAGAGTGCGACAGGTAAAATGAATACACAAGGCGGACAGATGGACAGACTAACTTAGGTCGATTCAAAAAATGGTTCGATAGTGAATCGATCGAAAAATAGGTGTATCTCAAGCTAGTCTGTGTTGCAAACATCCGCATCAACTTAATATGCCCTTGTACCATAAGTGGTGTAGGACACAAAAAATCAATGTCTTTCGCTAGCCAAAGGCTCGTAGCTTAAGTGATTGCTTTTTCTAAACTAAAATTTGGCACACTTACACTGCTTGCCGCAAAGCCTCCTAACTTACAGTCGCTTCAAAAGAATAGCTCCCTTGCCTGCATTTTTTAACGTCTTTCATAAATAATTCCTTGTTTTTTAACATATGCCGGATGCAGGCTCGCAACTTGCAATCGATTTCCTTCATAGTAATGTTTGAGTGAAGTAGTGGTCGAGCTATGTAGCATAGCATCAGGCAGTCTGAAATGATTCGCGGCTTCTGTGGCGGTTTTAAGGGATCTCTGCTTAGTGATGGAACAGCAGTTCCTAGCAGCATGACTCCTCGCCAATAGGTGTAATTTTCATACCAAGATACTTCAGATATTTTTCAGCTTCAAGGATAGGATCAGTGTTCCATCAGAAAGGCGTATCTTCCGCACACTTTTTGTTTATCTTTTGGGCACAATTTTTATACAAACAGAGAGCTATGCTTGAGGAGATATTTACAAGCGTCTGCCTTTCAGAAAGGACGGGGCAATAGAGATGATACAGTGGGCTGCTTATTTCCGCGGCTGGCATTAAGTCGTCTGCGTACGCTAGACCCTTAAGTACCATAGCTCTGAACATGATTATTCTCTTAGCTCACCTTTCATCCAAGAAAAAATAGTAAAAAATTTTCAAAGAAATGGTTTTTTTTTTTGTTTTTAAGGCTGATGTTACAGAATGAGTTTTATCCCCTTAAGGCAAGTTCATTTTCCTTTTACTCTTCGTTTTTTTTTTTTGTGCTCCCTCTTTTTCAAAATACTGCTTTCCTTTAACACACCTTTAGACACATTAACCGTTACACCTGAAGGTATATTTTTGTTCGCAGTAAAGATGACTACATATAAAAAATTTCTCCATTTCGTATAGTCAGCCAGGTATTGTTTAAATATTCTTATTGTGTTCATACATGTGTGTATGTATGTTGATTAAATTACTAACGTGAATTTGTGTTCGTACAGCATACAATAAAGTCTCATTTATGGTCGATGCAGTACAACAACGGAAACGTTGTTATTTCTCTGCATATGTATTTTCACATGGACGCGAATATCAAATAGATGTACGTATGTATGTATGTATATATAGACATCTAATACATACATAGCCATATGTCTGCTTGTAAGCTACATATATACATACAAATACATATTTGGATGAAAAATAAAAAAAAAAAAACGAACTAAGAAAGAGAGAAAAAACTTCGAAGGCTATACATTCATTTACATATGGACTGACACACTCATTCTCACTCACATCTGTTGTTTATATACATTTCTATACATAGGTACTAAGTTACGTTTATTATGCATCGTGTAAAGCATATGCAATGCATATGCCTGTCTATGCCTGCCTATGCATATGTTAGGTCTAAAATTGAAACTCTCTTGTTTAGTTAATTTATACTTTAAATTTTCGCATAGACAGCATTTTAACGATTCATGAATATCGACAACATCACGTTGCATAGTGTTGGGGAAAAAGTGTAAAATAAAAATAAATTAAAATATTTCCAAAGAGAAAAATGAAAGACGAAAAAGGAAAAAGGAAATTGAAACGTCTGAGCTCACCTTAGACCATGGAAATAAAACTTGGGAACTTGGCCAGCTTGGGTATTTGGGGAATTGTGATCAGTGCTGAAGGGAGTATTTTTTTAGTAAGAATTCGATATCGATGGCTAGACACTGTAAGCAACAGCTTTTTACAGTTCATTTATGCGTCTACGTTTGCGGGCGTTTCCCGTATCCCGTTTTTCCATTTGAAATTTAAATGCACCTATGAAATGTATGTATCAAGTTTACGATCTCTATATCTGCTGTGTATTGTAAGTCGCGGTTTGTACATTATTGTCAACTTTAGCGTTAGCCAGTTGCAGTAGATAGCAGCAGATAAGATTTGAATTGAGATAAACTTTAACGCAATCCCTTACGTATATGTATATATATATATGAATGTATATGTGTATATATATTTGTATATCTATATATGAATGTATATGCATATATATACATACATATATATGTACATGTATATATATAGGATTGCGTTATATATACCGTTACAATTCAAATTCATCACTCACACCTGGAAGGGGTGGTTTTTTCTCTTCATATGCACAGGTTGAGTGACAAGTGCTTGCATGGGCTAATAATTTTTTCGACCATTTTTTTAAACAAAAGCCTGCCCTGTACAAACGTACATAAGTCGACTGTGTCTTCGAGATGTCGATACGTACGGAATTCAATCTTATTTCAGTTCAAGGCAAAGGCTGCCGTATAGCCGTACAGATACATCGGTGTTCCGGCCGATTCGATCGCACTTGGTCGTTAGTGTAGTGGATGCTTAGACGGACAATACACCCATTAGGTCGCAACCACTTTCTATCTTTTTGCTTTTCTCCAGTTCTTACTGACCATCAAAGTGCTCTGCGTAAAGGGGGCATCCTTAATGATTGGTCACACCAAAAAGCCAGGAAAAATTGAACCCTTGCTATTTAGTCAAAATATGTTTCATATT
Source organism: Glossina pallidipes (assembly GCA_000688715.1). NCBI lineage: Eukaryota > Metazoa > Arthropoda > Insecta > Diptera > Glossinidae > Glossina > Glossina pallidipes. The sequence goes on from KK500038.1 coordinate 71,270, forward strand.
TTTACCAACCTCTCCGGGCATGTTAAGAGAGATTTCAAACGGAAGGGGGAAGAGAGGAAACCGACGAATTTCTGGTCTTGCAGGTTTTACATTTACAAACGATGTGTATGTGGACGGAAGGACAGACATAGTCAAACAAGGCCAAAAGCATATACATACTTTAGGGTGACATTTTTCTTTGCTTTAGCCAACTGTATGGAAACAATGGTCTCCGAATACCAGAACGACACAAGAGACATCATAAAGGTAGATGTGACTTGGATTTATGCATAAAAGCCGACGAATCGAACGAATATTGTACGAAAAGGTTAACTAAGACCGAAAAAATGTCCCCAAAGTCGCTCTAAAAATCAAGGTCACCTTAACATTTCTGTACGATTATCACGGTGTTGTGCGTAATGAATCTCTTCCAATCAATATATTTATGTAATGATTATAAAAGTGATGAGGGTCGTGAAATTGCGGGTTGGAAAAATAAATAAAATATGTGTTTTTTTATTTTTTGCTTTTCATCTTGCAGCCAATTTACTTTATTTTCCGATCATAATAGTATTTATACAATTTATGGGCTTGAACCATAAACGAAAATTAAATCATTTCGTTTAAAAAAAACAAAACAAATAATTCAATTAAATAAAATCATATATATATTTACGAATATAATAGTAACTAAGCGACTGCGGCTTTTTTTTTTTTTTTTTTTTTATTAATTTTCTCACTGCTTACGTTCAATTTCATATTGCGTTTAATGAATGCTGGCTGACACATGGGACTCAGATTTAAATTGCAAGCAATTTTTTTTGTATTTGTGGATAAAACATATTTGAAAGGCTCTTTATCTCATTATCATATATGAAATACAATTTGATTATCATGTATAAGTAGAGAGAGAAATTTTTATCATCAATTGTGGCCGGACAATTTTATGTATACGGTTCGCTTGAATTAAAACGAAAAATCACTTCAATAAATTTTAAAGTTATGGCTTGAATGTATAGTCGCTTTTTCAAACTATTGTCGGTTTTCATTTCAACGAAAAAGTTGAAGCAGAACTTACTCGTATTTTACATGGCCGCATACTAATGGATGGAAGGACTTCTACTGGTTTCCCTTTATTCTATACACCACTCGTGTTAAAAAGGTATATTAAGTTTGTGCGGATGTAAACAACAGCCAGAAGGAATTGAAATCGACTCTTTTATGTTACCGGTCCAATCTTGTCTGTCCCTCTGTCCGTCTTGATTTTTTGCTGTCAACCTAAGAGCGACAATTTTTGAGATCTTTTAATGAAATTTGGTACGCAGAAGTATTTCGGCCCAAGGACGAATGCCTTTAAAAATTCCGCTCACTTCCCGTATAATACCTTATTTTGAACAGTCGTTTCATGAATAACTGAACGATGATGTAAGCCGTGTCCTTCCATGGCGTTTTCACTTGTTTAAAATATGAACGATTTCTTGGGGAATGTCTCCTATACGTGCATCACGGCGATGATCAGAGCAAACTGTGGAAAGAGACAGGGATATGGAGTGCATGCAGCCCAGCAGTAGGTTGCGCGCCTAATCGGTGAGTGTTATGCTTTTATCGCGTGAGCACTCACTACAACCAGCTATACTCTACTACACTAAGATTCGAACTCGCGAACACTGAATTGGTAGTCGCGATTCTTATTTACTCAGCTATTACACTGATAATTTTTTTCATGGCAACCACCATTCCATCCATCCGTCCATCCATTCATCCATCCATCCATCCACCCACACGACATAAAGAGTTTGGATGCATTCCACTGGGAAGTGCTAGCTCTTGCGGGCTACCCATCTATACGGCAGCATATCTAGAACTTGCTGTGAGAGGTTTGCCGTTGCCATGACGAGGCTAATTCAATGTTCTTCAGTACATTTGGAACAACTATCGTGTCCAGTTGACTTTAAGCGAAGAGGCTTTCATTTGAGATACATTCGTATATAAATTTTATAGCTTTTGCAAATTTCTTGCTTGCTTCACTAACGCTACTGTAAACAATATGCCTTTCAGTGCCTTTGGAATAAAAGTTGCAGATATTGGACGCCCACCGGACGTAAATAAGAAGAGTTTGTTGTGTAACTGTAAGGTGCTTACGCTTACATAGCATGCCATTATTGAAAAACACAAAAACCATTATATACGTGAAAGGATATGCAAAAAAATCGACTCGAAAACGAATTTGACTGATAGACGTTTTCCCTTTTTATTATTCATTATTTCATATTTAATTAATTTTGAACATAGTGATCCATATAAATGGAAAGCAAATAAGAACGTGTAAGAAAATCATGGAATTTTAATCATGCGTTTCAAGAGAAGGCCAAATTGTTTCATTGAATGTTGAATGTAAAGAAAAGCGACACGAGTATATTTGTAAATATGCTTACACAAATACATATATATATATATATATATATATATATATATATATTATAATTAAAGATATATGTCCTTAATACCATATATTCATATATTTACGTGTATGCGAATGTATCGTCATGAGGCACTGCTTATGTGAAAATTCTTTAAATAGACTCCTTGCTGTCTTGCTTTAAAATATTCCAACTCACACAAGTACATGTAAAATGCTAGGTGTTTCGACAACAACAAAAACAACAATATTATACAGCAACGACATCAGCATTTGTTACGTTTTCTATTTTCCTTTCTTTTTTTTTTTTTTTTTGTTTTTTCATTCATATTTATTTAACATTTTCATTCATTTCTCTTCGGGTGTAAGTGTGTCATCATCATTTGCATAAAATGAATAGTTTTCCTTAATTCATACACTTTCAGTTCTGTTCTTATACTTACGGAACACGCATTTATATATATATATATGTTCGTATATATATAAAAGAAAGCTTTTGGAGTGTGCCGGGCCATTCAACTGTTTATAAATGTTCACGTATCCGAAAATGTTGAAAAAACATATGAATAAAAATTTAAAAATATAATTTTAAGGGAAAAATTCTATTCTTTTCTAATATAAAAACTTAGCTGGAGATTTATAACAGTAACTGTCAGAATAATCAGCTATGCTAGCGTAAATGTTCCTTGACAAGCATACTTCCAGTATAACATATCTGCTAACATTAATATTCGTCACTCGACTTAACGATTACGTTACCAAGCCATAACAATGGGGTAACGTAGTCAGATTTACTTAACATAACATATCCGAAGACTGATGTACTTAACTTGTGGACAAACTCGCATATTCTCTTACGGCTCAAATTCTTGCGGTAGATAGAAAGGCAATCGCATAATAGTTAAGAAGCGCCTCTATCAAGTTCACGCACTCGGGTTCAATTCCAGGGTAACGCAGTCAGATTTACTGCTTACTGATTTACAGATATGTTTATCTGAATACTGATGTACTTATGACTAACTTGATGCAGAAGGAAGAAGATAACATAGTAGTTAAGAAGCGCGTCTATCAAGTTCACACACTCGTTTAGTTTCCATAGATAGGTGATCATGGCTATAACGAATACTTGATCAATAGAGACATAGCAGTTATCCTTCCGACTCGTAGCTCCCAGACGCAGTTACTCCGTATCTCCCTCTTACTGTCTCTCGATGCTTCTTTTTAACCATTGTCGTGTTACACTTACAGGGAACTCGCATAAGTTCTGTACTTACTTACTTTCATTCAAGTTGAAAGCGCTTATATAGAACGGCAAGGCTGTGTAGCTTGGAAGTAAGAGACAGAGAACTACATTTAATTGACTGCAAAGAAGATAACAAGGATCAGTTGAGTCGGGCTCTGTGGATCACACATTTTCGCATGGCCTAATGTGGTGGCATACGATGAACAGTTAAGAGGGCCCAATAGTTAATAAATGATAGGCCGGCAAACTTTGATGACAATCGGCTACGTACATCAACAGCAGTATACCAATTTACAAAATTTTCGCATAGTCTATGCTCACGACATATGATTAACACCAAGTATTAACCGACAAAATTCTGAAACGTACAAACATGAAAGCATGGTGAGTCCCAATGACAATTGACCCTATGTAGATAGGAAGTAGGACAAAGGCGATGGAATGTTTACTTACTGGACGGTCATGGCATATGATTACCGCCAAATATCCAAGGAGCTGCAGAAATATAGAATAGTGAGCCTTCAGCCAAGTAAATTGGAAGTAAGACACACGGAGTACGCTATTTCCGAAGGACATAAGTTCGCATTATATAATTGAAGACATTAGTTGTTAATCGAATTGAATTCCGCTAGATTAGGAAAAGGATGTAGGGTATGACATTTTCAGATGGCCTAGCGTTGCGGCGTGTAATCCACTAATTAGCCCCAAAGACTTTCCGATCTCTAATGACCATCTTCTGTGGAAGAGTGAAAGAGATTTGCGGTCTCTTCACATGATTTGCCATGAAAAACGTAAAAAGGCAAAGGATCAAAGAGGAGGTCATGAATCGTTTCAGAGATCTCAAACAAAACAAAAAATTACAAGCGGTATGCAAATCCAACTATAGTATCGCGAAGAAGACTGACTGCACTCTTTTTCTTCAATGTATGCTTTTCTTATATGCCAGTATGAATATATGTATCGAGGTCTAAACTAAGATAACTTTCTTACATGCCTTAAGTCCGGCCAGGATCTAGTGCATTAGAAAGCGAATATGTAGACCTAGGTTAGCTGCTCCAGGCGAACTTTTGTTAATCTTGTCATTAACAGCATCGGCCGACTTATAAAGAGATAGACATGATTCACTTAAAAATTTTCTAAGTCACGCATACATTTATACCCCTTCTCTCTCTCGATGGCGGGCAATAAAAAGTCATTACAGACATAAATAGAAAACATCGAATTTTTTCTTTTTCTTTCTGACTTAATATAAAACCTATATCACGCCTTCCCACGTAAAGCACTTCAGCTGCAAAACCACAAATTTGTATGAAAGAACACGTGAAAACATTGTACTCGGGCTATGGCGACCTTTAAATGCCCTATACGTATGGCATAGAACACAAAAACTTTACCTTATTTGCTTATGTAAATCCTTATGTATGGTAAACAATAGGCGAGGGTGGCCCTAATTTGGTACAATGAATTTTTTTATCTTAAATTATTGTTATGATCTTAATATTCATTATGAAGCATTGAAAGCTAGACCTTTTTGTCATATGAACTTCAGTTTTCGTTGTATGGAAGGAGGTTCATAAATTGCCCCCGCAGCCCCAAAATTTGCATACCAATTTAAAATGCCGAAATACTATCACTTGGCCACTTTTGTCGAGAAATTTTGAATATTGCAATTTTTTCCATACCACAACTTTTTAAAATAGGTCGTTATGTTTTTAATGGTAAAAAGGTGGATCGGAAACGTTTTTAAGAGCGTTCCTCCTTGACTCGAATACATTGAGTCAGTATACAAAATTAACTCAAAATATCTCAGAAATTGCTACCCGTACCTTGAACACAAGTTTATATGGGTGGACATCTGACGGACGGACAGACAGGCTTAGATCGATTTAGAAAATGATTCTGAATCGAAAGGTGGGTCTGTCTTAAACGCTTCTGCGTGTTCCATAAGTCCGCACAAACTTAGTATACCCTGTACGACGAACGATGCACTGTATAAAAAAAGAACAATAATCAGTCTATTGAGTAGTTTTCATGTTTGTTTATCCACTCGCTTAAACATAATCCATTTTCATCCGTAATTTAACCTGAAAGAATTTGTATAAATTTTGATCGCTAAAATTTTTGGCATTTATTTTAAATGACAGCTGCGCGCACACACATCCCTGTGTATTTAGGTAAAGGAAGAATGAAAGTAAAATTTTGGGGTTTTGGTTTATCTACAACGAAGTACACGCGCCTAAAATTATGTTTAACGTTTGACATTTTATGGAATTTTTTTTACTATTATTTTTAGGCTTTTGTTTTTGTCTTTTTTTTTGTTTCCTTGTTTTTTTTTTTTTGTTGACTCTATGTAGTTTGCGGCGTTGTTAGTTCAGTGTAATCAAATCATTAAAAAAAATTTGCGTGTTTTTGTGTGCGTTGACTTGACAGTTCAATTTAATGAGAGAAAAGGTCACATATCACTAGCGATAAGCGTGGCTGCCATTGTATTAGGATTTAATGAAAAGGGAAACATAATTTATATGGTTACGGGTATGCAAGTTGACAAAGTTATAGCTTTTGTAACGGTACAGGTTTGCTTAAATAAAATGCTTGAAAATAATTCCACTGTTTACTCTTTAGGATCCTACTACATTTTCCCAAGTCAAGTTATATAGTCGACTAAGGTTACATCGCTTAATAGAATTGCTTATAACGTCTTATATATTTTCATTTCGCGGTCGGAGAAGTAGCTGAGAAAGTAACATTTATCCTTAGGCCAAAATACGTCGGCGTACCATAAGTGATCAAAACATCTTGAAAATTGACTTTCAAGTTGAATACAAAAACACATCGTCTGACCTCGGACGGACAGCGAGACAAACAAGCTTAGTCCATGCTAAGTCCATCCTGACATTGTCTACGTCGCAACAGACTTAATATATTGTGCATCGCAAATGGTTTACAGTAATAGAAACGTCAGCAATAAACTTCTCTTAGACACCCGCAAATCCCTCCGGTCTTTAAAGTTCACTTCCCTAATGAAGATCTGAAACTACGTTGCACAAATTTTGATGTTTGCAGTACAGTTGGATAGAACTTTAGTTTCTATTTTTACGAAATAAATATTCAGAACATTAAAGGATCCATCCAATCTTCTTCCAATCATTGAGACATCATTGTTTTCATACATTTTCAAAAGCATTTATGGCATTATTTACTTTCAGTGTGAAAAAGAAGATCTATGAAATGCTCAATATGGGTTCGCGGGTGTATGGCAAAGCCTGCTTCCGACATTTTCCAACTATTTCAAGAGAAGCATACTTGAAACTTTTAGCACTAGAAGAACGCTAGCATATGCACTTAGACAATAGTTCGAATTACTTGACGACTATTTCTAAGACCTTTTGCTTTGGACCGGGCTTTCCGCGTGGGAAAGAAAACGTTTTCAAGAGCTTGCAAGAACATTCAAAGTACGTTCAACAAACTGCATTTTTTGTTAAGAATTTCCCTCAGTATCCTCATAGAATTTAATGTAACCACTAAAACGCGAGTACTAGACAGTTCGTTACAAATGTATTGTATATTCATTCTGTTAAAATTTAATTCACATTCTTGTTCTGTATAAAAATCGCTCGCAATTGCTCACTGGATATAAATCTCCCCAACGTGCCACCCGTAACTATACATGACAAACAGAGGAAAACACGTAACATAATTATAACGACAAGAAATTTAATATATTTATAGCATACTTTTAGGGGCAACACATAAATTATAAATTAAAAATAAATCCTGTTAGAAACGGATATCGAAGGTATAAGTTTGAAGAACTAGGAAGCCGTCTATCTACGATATATTAGTTTTATCAATTCATTTACAATATTTGTGATTAATGTTTGTATGTAGGAAAAAGCTTATTTCAAACATCATCAAGCTCCCTGCCGTTTATAGTATACATTAAAATTCATTTATACGCCAAGCTCGAACTTAAGATAGAACTTAAAAAGTAATTCTTATTATCGCAATTTAAAGTGATAGAATGATATTTTAATTACTGGTGGGAAAATGTACCGATAACGGTACATTATATATAATAATAATATATTTTCTCGTTATCGGAAAAATATTTACTTAAAATAAAAGAAAACTGACAGCGTGTGCGGAAAACGGTAAGCATCGCGTGAAAGTCGCATCGTTAAACATAAGAGAACAAGACGGACGGACAGATGGGTAGATAGACAAATTTAGATCGATTCTAAAATTGCTTTTAGATATTACATATATCCGCACAAATTCAATATACTCTCGGACCAGAAGTGGTGTAGGGTATCATAAAGTGAAAACCCATTATAAACTTAATTAAAGAAACCTGCAAAACGGGGCTTGCTACATGCTAAGTCTGATAATAAGCAATTACGTTAATTAGATTACGGTAATAATTGTTAACAATCCTTCTAACCATGTTAACGAAGCAAACTTAACGATTATTGCAGATAGAATCAGTGAAACAAAAACTAAGGCTCTTCCTTTCAACGCAAATTGTTCGAGTAATTGATTAATCTTTGTCTACCTAAAACAAAAGTTCTGTCGAATTCTTTTTTTTGCTTTTTTTGTTTTCTTTCTTTCTTGTTACGGACAATATTAACGAATAATAATAATAAAATTTCTTTCTTTCATTTTTCCGTTTCTTCTCTACCCCCTATAGAGTGATGTTTTCGATGAAATTGATTTATCTGATGTTTGCACAGCCGAGTGTAGCATTAAAAACGTAAATCACAGCTTTCAGGTAAGTGAGCATGTAATGAAGAAACGTTCAGAATATTAAAATGCAATTAATAAAGGAAACCTAAGGTAAAAAAAAAAATTTTTTTCTTTTTTTTTTTAATCAAAGGGAAAAATTAATTCATTTCAAAGACTCATGCATTTAAAACAGAGCTCAATTAAAAACAATAACAGGAAATTTTCCAATTATTTCTGTTTAAATAAACAATTATTAATAACGTCATACACACACACATACACGCCCTCGTCCGCGATGGATTTGGTGCGAGCTAAAATGAATTTGCATAAAAATAAAAAAAAACAATTTAAGGGACAAAATAACTCGCCTACAATTGCAAAGGGTTTATGAAATTTACATAATTCCGCGTCAAGCAGAAAGGAAATTGAACTTGGGAACGAAAAGAAAAAGTGTACGATTTGAAGTTTCGATTACAAAAATTTTGCTATTTAACTAAATGCAAAAAGAGAGAAAAAGTGCTAGAGAGAGAGAGAGAGAAGAAGAACTAGAAAAAAATAGATAAAAACAAGTAAGAACATTGTCCTCATTGTCTAACACAGTCCTTATTTTTATTATAAAATACAAAAATTATATCTTCTTTCTTTATATAAAGGCATATTTTTCATGTGCGTATTTATGAGATAGCGAGCCAAAAATGTACTCTAATGGAATGCAAGTTTCTTCCATACATAGGATAGGCCCCAAAAATAGGCGTAGATGGTTCAAATTTTGGAGAGTTCATTGAGTCAATTTTCATCACCATATATTAAAAGTTAGACGTCTGCACTATAAAGGATCACTCTTCCCGATAATCCTTATTAGGGTAGAATTCAAAAAATAGGTCGACATGGTCCAAGTTTGGTGCAGTTAAATTTTTTAAGTCAAATTACTATTATGATATAATTTTCATCATGAAGAATTAAAAATTGTACCTTTTCATCGTATGAACTTCAGTTTTCCTTATGTGAGTGGGGGTTCAAAACAGCCGATCCAGAGTTTTACAATGCCGAAATACTACTGCCAATCACTTTTGCGAAAAATTTGTAAAATTGCAATTTTTTCCCGTATAACGACTTTTCAGAATAGGGTGTTATAAGAGGAGTAGTCGAAAAAGTGAACCGATCCGAACCATTTTCAATAGCATTCGTTCTTGAGTCAATACACGTCACTGTACCAAATTTTATCCAAATATGTTTAAAATTGCCACCTGTAGCTTGGACACAAATTTACATGGGCAGACATCAGACGGACAGACGGGCTGAGATTCAGATGATGATTCTAAATCGATCGACATAATAAAAGAGGGATCTATCTTAAGCTCTCCTGCACGTTACACACGACCGCACTGACTTAATATACCCTATGCCACAAGTGGTGTATGGTACAAAAATAGATAAAATCCCTTGTAGTTTGGCTAGGTCGACTCTTACATACTTTATACTACTGCGCTTAGTACAATTTTTCATTAATTTGCGCGATAAAATAACAAAAATTATACAGTGTTGGCTTGCAAAGGCATACTTTTCATGGTTGGCCTTGCATTGTAGAGCATCCAAAAGTTGAATAAGTGTGTAGTCCAAATTTAGTAAAATTAATTGTAATCTGGTGTTTCCGGCACAATTGTCGTCATCAAGGGCTTAACATTACGCGTTGCTACCATATCGTAAAACCACATATTCACATAAGGCCTTACCTTGCGAATAAGGTACGGAGCGATATATAACCCTATGTGGTCACAACTTAGTGTAATAAATTTATATGTCAAATCAGTATTGGGCCGACTTTCGCTATAAAAATATTAAAAATTATACTTGCTTTCCACAGCAAGACCTCCTTTTTAGAGGGGCGATTATATGGGAAAGAGTTCAAAAAATATTACCCTCTGACCCAAATTTTTGATAGCAATTTAATATATAGAAGTACTATTACCCAGCGTGTTTTGGCAAGAAATTTTGGGACATTGTAAATTTTTTCATATAACGACTTTTTTAAAACCAATCGTTATGTGGGGTGTGATCATAAAAATAGTTAGATTCAGTCCATTTTAAAAAGGATTCGTTCTTGAACCCAATTTCGCATGGTATATCAAAACTTGCTACCTGTGGTTTGAATAAAATAATACCTAGATCGACCTAAGGGGAATAACGAGCGAAGCTGACATACCTACGTATGGTAACAGCGGCTGATGTAGCGGATGCTATATGCCGATAACCTAATGTTAATGTTAATGTAATGTCAATATAACGGCTCCACAATTTTAGTCCCTCGTAAAATAATACATTTTGAGCGAAGCCTACACTTAGTCTGAGGTCACATCTATTCGTTAAATTATAAGGCTAGGTGTGGCAACAACAGCTGATGTAGCGGATGCTATATGACGATAACCTAATATTAGTTATTTTCAGTATAAAGGCTCCACAATTTTAGTCCCCCGTAAAATAATACAGTTTGAGCGAAACTAACACTCAGTTTGAAGTCACATCTATTTCTTAAATTATAAGGCCAAGCATCAGATGCGTACAGCAACTGTCTTTACAAATAATTTGGTAACACAGCACCTTTCATCTTAAATATGTACATTAGTAAGTAATTTTTAATTAACGGAGAATCATCTTTCAAACAATTCGACATAACCCTTATGGACGTAAATCTATATCATCGCAAATTACAACGCATCCCTTTAATTTGTAGGTTTATTAAACTTTCCTCCATTCGTCGATTTCCTAAAAACAGTATTATTGAACGTTAGTCAAAGTTGTTCTATTATTGCATTGTGCACTTGTATTGCTATCATTATTGAAAATTTGTTTCCAATTCTTGTGAAAAAGGGCATTTTTTTGATACCTTTTTTGCATATATAATCAAAACTTAATTGCAGATTTCTGTCTAACATAGTGGCACGTTATTTAATTTCTCCCATTTGCTCATCATCGATGAAAGTGTCGTGATTGCCATTTATCAGCATTGCTCTTGTTTCCTATTTGTTAATTTGTTCACAATTTAAATATTTGTCGATCCGTTTCAATTCCTCAGTTAGCTGGTTAACGCATTCATCTGTGCTTTGTTCATTTATTCATTCAAATAAGAGTCTCATCTGTAAAGATTATTGTTCAGTGCTTTCTTTAAGTCATTAATATAGATAAGGGGCAGCAATGTTTCCAAGACTCCTCCTCCTCCTTATGGCACTCCTACATCAATTTGTATTGTCGATGATAAGTGTTCCCCGCACATTGTTCTCATAGGTCTGTGTGTTATGTGAGTAACTGTATTAAACGAAGTGATGTAGGGTACGTAGGGTATGCCGTGGCCTACTACATTATTTTGAGCCTTTTTTTTATTCCTGACATTATAAATAATTATCAATATATCAATTAAAGCTCGACTTGGCAAACGAGTGAGGTTATGGACGAACAAAAAAATAGGGTTGTATTCGAATTATTTTGAATTTTTTTTTTATAATTACTATTTCCCCTACTAGGAATAAGGAAATTCTATATACTCGTTCAATCTTTCTGTTCCTGAAACCTTTATACGCGAATAAAATGCACAGCAAAGCAAAGCATGTCTTTTTCATCACAATAAATACAGGGACCAGTATATTTGTACCCAACACCGAAGGATGACGGGTACATTCGTTTTGTCAAAATGTTTGCAACCCCCAGAAGGAAGCATCAGAGATCCCACAAAGTATATATATTCTTGATAAATATCTAGATCGAAAGGATCATGTCCCTCTGTCCGTTCTGTGTGTTGTCTTCTAGCCGCTGTGAACGGAAGCTATCGACTACAAATTTGCTAGAAATATTGAAAGTTCTTGCAAGTAGTTCTTGTAGGTAATGTAATGTAAATGGAACAAATCGATCGAAGGATACGACCACAGCACCACGTAAACTGAGAACACCTCTGTTTTTTGCTCATTACTCATTGCCTAGAGCAGATAAACATACAAAAAAATTTGAGCGCATATTTTATCGGCTACGCTGTAGCAACTGTACAAAAATGGAAAAAATTGTCCGTCGACCCATGCCTCAATGTTGCTGCAGTGTATCACAATTTAGTTTGTTTTTCAATAACTTTATAAAGCGCAGAAACAAGCTTCAAAAACCCCGTAAAGTATGTAAATTCTTAGCCAGTTTCAAATTGGGAATGCACCTAAATATGTCCGTCTGTCCTCGTGTCCTTCCGTCCGCCTAACCGACTGTATAGTATCTGCAGTAAATATTCTCCCATTAGCGTAAATGAAGATATCGACTACAAAAGAATTTTCCAAGGACTCGCCTACAACGTCCACATGTCTAACCGGTAGAAAAAATTAGCTACGACGGCTGCATGAAAATTTAATTCTTTTACTTTTTTATCTTTTTTAGGATAGCGGTGATGGGTGTAAAAGATTCGGTCAAGATCGTAAATAATTTTCTTATTTGTTATATTCAAAAAGGAAATTGTAGTAAAAGGGATGGAAAATTCCGAAAAATATGTGTAGACGCGATGTATGAGTTATTGAAATTATTATTAAATGAGAGAAAAAAAATGATTTTTCTGGATAAGCTTTTATTTGTTGAGGGGTCGAAAAGCCATTTCAACCGAACCATTTTCAATAGCGCTGGGATCAAAAGATGTGTGTGTGCAAAGCAGATTTCATTAAAATATCTCAAATGTGTTGACCTGTAGAGTGCACATAAGAAAACAAGAAGGTCAGACGGGGGACAGACAAGCTTAGATCGATTGAGAGAGTGACAATTTTCATCGAAGTAATGCAAAAATTGCGACCGGTAGAATGAACACAAGGTACACAAGACGGACAGAGCGACATACAAGCTTAGATTGTCCAGCAAGTGACTCTCAAATGATCGGTATAACAAAAAAAGTTGCGTCTATTTCAAGTCGTTTTGGATGCTGCACTTTAGCTTGACACACTCTGGTACGACAAGTAACGTAGTACATAAAAAGCATGTTATGTTTTTGCTTACTATCATTAAGTGAAAATTTTAATATAATTTTTTTTACGATTAATTTGAAGTGTTTTTACTCATTTAATGACTGGTTTGTGGCTTAAATTTTTTGTTGAGTGTAAAAAAACCTAAAAGCGGTAAGTTTCTATGGTTCAAAAACGCATGTCAAGGTAGAGGTGCGTGATAATTAAAAACGATGCGGTTATGACAGCGTATTTATTATAAAAACCACGTGAAGGTAAAGTTGGATTTTTTTTTTTCTTCTTTTGTGTATTTGAGAAAAGCAATTGTTTTTTCCGCTGCTTGTTATACGAAACTTTGTACGGTGTGTTAATTAATATTTCTCCGGATTGTTAACGAAATTTTAATAACATTCTAATGAAATTAATGCAGTAATCAAGACTCCTCCCTGTATGCATGTTATTGTAAAATTCCATTTCCAGTTTTTAAACAGATTCCATTTCAATATGATGTTTGAAGTTTTTAATGCAAAATGATAATCGAAAGATTTAAAGCAAATTTTAAATGATTTCACAAGTAAACAATTTATTGCGACATTCATTATGCGCATCTTTTGATGTTAGAGACAAAATGATGCAATTAGTATGACCTTACCTATCACTCTCTCTCTCTCTCTCTCTCTCTCTCTTTGCTAGATATAAACAATGGTTAATTGAAAATTCCGCCATTCCAGTTTAGTCGTTCAAATTTACTGTTGTTTTGTTTTGTTTTGTTTTGTTTTGTTTTTTCTCTCTCTACAATTCGTAGAAATTACTCGTTGGTATTTATTCAAACTTTGTATTTGATTAAAGCCATCCTTGTGGTCATGCAGCCAATAGATACCATTTACAAAATGCCTTTGAAATTATTCAGCCTGACGCACGTTTAAGTGCAACATGAGTGCAACTTTACAGTTTATATATGAAAATTGCTCGCATATATGTATTTGGTATTGATATCAAGCAACAATTCTGAATGAGAATGGAGCGGCGGATGACTGGTTTCGTCTGTCATCGCATGTCATCTTTTGTTTAACTGATTGATTGCAAATTTTGATATAGACTCGTCTTGTATTACACCCATCATTTTCTAAATTGATTACGATTATGCTTATCTATCTGTCTATCCGTCTGTCGGATGTCAGTCTGTTTAATCTTCTGTTTAACTTAAATGTGGAAAATGTTCAGATAAATGTCTTTTTTATTAAACCAATCATAAATTGATTTAAGCTTGTCTGTCTGTCTGCCCGGCTGACTCCAGCCCATGGAATCTTGAGTTTAACTTATAGATTACAAATTTTGAAATAGGCTCAGCTTTTCTTTTGCCGATCATTTTCTAGATCGATTTAAGATCATCTATCTGTCTGTCCGTCTAATGTGTGTCCATTTAATCTTGCGTTTAACTTACAGTTGGCAAATTCTCGGATAAGTTCATTTTTTATTATACCAATCATATTATTAAATCGATTCAAACCTTTCTGTCTGTCTGCCTGTCCGCCTATTTATTCTTGTTTTTAACTAACATGTCACAATTTTTGAGATTTTCGATGACATTTGATACAATGACTTGTTTTGATCACAAAATGGAAAAAAGCAATACTTAAAGGACATTTAAAATAATGCAAATTATTCTTTACGAGTTCAAAATTTTTTCACGTTTCATATCTTGTTTTACGGTAACACGTAAAAAAACCGTTAAAAAATTTAATTTTTCAGTTAAGCAAACACATTCAGGCTCATACTGTTAAAAAAGTTTTGCATTGCTTGCATAAAATGAAAAAAAAAAAAATAATTTTAAACGAATGGATAAAAACAAGTGAGACAATTATATTCGGTCCTGACCGAATTGCCGCGATTTAAAAAAAAAAAACGAAAATAACTAAATTTTCATTCCCGCTTTAATATTGGAGGGGGGGAAGTGGAAATTTGGGTATGTGGTGTACGTGTTGAAGCTTATAAGCAACAAGCAAAAAAAAAAAAAACACAAAATAAAGGTGTTCACAGTTCTAGTTACATAGACGTATGAGCGTTGTGAGCATGTCCTTTGACCGATGTCCGATTTGGATCATTTTCAAATTTTTTTGTAAATTTGTAAGCGATATCTTCATTTGTAGCAACGAGAGAGTGCTTACAACAGACACTATACAGTTGCACAGGCGGACACATGGACAAATGAACGCACTGATATGCTTTCATGCATTCAAACTTGGAAAATAGCCAAGACTTTCAACATTTCAAAGGGTTTTTGAAGCCTGTTTCCGCGCCCCATAAAGGAACTGAAAAAAAAATTAAATTATGACAAACTATAAAATTAAGTAGGCGTGCCCACTTTCTTGCATTTTTTAGATGTACTACAGCATCGCCCATAGAATATATGTTCAAGCTTATCTGCTGTAAGTAACTTTATCTGTTATGCTTTATGAGTAATGTGCAAAAAAACCAATTTTTTATATCCTTTCATAAGCGAAGCTTTCTTACTTTACGTAGTACTGCAGGTGTGTCTTTTGCCACGGTTTACGCATTTCTATTATCAACCTGCGTACAAGATCTTTCAAAGTTTCTGCCAAATTTGAACTTGATAGGTTCGTTTTTACGCGTAGGAGAATTTTTCATTACACAGATGGATAGACAGACAAGCTCAAATCGATTCAGAATTTGAAAAACGAAGATTCCTTTTAGGCCGAATAAGTTTAAATTAGACACATGAGCTGGCATTCCCCAGTCGAATGCTTCTATTATATCGCGAATCGGTTTTACTGTGTCTTTAAGGCCATATATATGCCGACTCGATGTCGATGTGAATAGTTCGCCTCGATTAACCCACGACTTTTTGCACTTGGGCTTCTCGTAGTCGATCCACTTTTCATTGCCATAGAAGACTTTCCTTTTTTGCCCGGCAGGCAATGGAACCGCAACGTTGAAACGGTTCGATATCCTATGGTGACCATTTACCCTACTTTTAAATTTTTCCCATTGCATGCAAACACCTACAAATCATTGGTTCATCAACTGCTAAGCCGTTCGAAAATACCTTGAGAGTTTGAGCTGATGCCGGTCTTTGTCTTTGACATAAAATTGACGTCTTTGAAATCAAAGTCGACAAGTGGGATAGGATGCAGCAGCAGTATCATCATAAGCTTCTACAAGTGTTTGATGGTCTCCTGCAGCAGATTTGCTCACATCAAACAACAAAAGCAATGAATTTTGAAAATGAGGGGTTTCATGATTAGTGTCGTCGTACGCTGAATAACTCAATAATAAAATTGGAATAAATGGAAAATTGTTGTTCTATATAGATGAAGGTCAAAATCAAGAAATTAAACTGTTGTGTACATTGATGATTTGCGTTATTTTATCGTTTTCATCAATCAAAGAAAAAAAAAAAATGCAACCATTCCCTTGATAGGGACAAAATTAAAATATATTTTTAGCCGATCAGTTTAAAAACTCACCTATTTGATGCTTTTTTGAAATTCATTTTTGAGCATCAAATAAATATAACTAATAATAAAAGTCCAGCGAGATACAAAAAAATACCAAACAAACAAAAAATTAATTGAAACTAAAATGTGTATAAATATAAAATAATTTGCATATAAAGTGTACATGAGAAATTGATGATGAATTGCTTTCAAACTTTTATAATCCAGCACTCAACTAAAACATGAGTAAAAAATTTTAATTAATTCATTTATTTGGCTTATGCGAAAGAGAATATTTATTTTTATACAGTGCTATTAACATAAAATGAATTAATTATCCTAAAAATACAATTTTTCAATTAAGCAATTTTCGAAAAAAAAGAAGAAGAAAAGATCCCTCAACTTTAGCATTTTCAAACTCAAATGCTTGAAAAGCAAAAGCCACGTAAATCCTTGTCTGATTGCAATATCACTTCAATGCATATCGCAAAATGGCCAGATACCGATGCCGGGAAACACATCATAGAATGTGCCAATGCGATGACTAATTGTTACTTTCTTCTTTCAATTCCAAGGAATTTAATTCAAATTTCAATGAAACCTTTTTAAGGTCTTTGGTAATAGGGAGAATTCGAAATTACTTCTCTTTACTTAAGAGTAATATTTTAAGTACTAATTTAAATATGTACAACACTGAGAATGGCTTGAGACACACTCACCTTCGATCGATTGTCCGTCCGTCCGTCCATTTCGCTTCGTCGTGTTCAACTTACAGGCCGTAATATTTTTGGCATTTCGATAGAATTTGTCACTTTCTGAATCGGTCTAAACTTTTCTGTCCGTCTTGTGTCCATCTTGTGTCCTTTGTGTTCAACCTACAGACCGCAATCTTTCAGATATTTCGATAAATTTTTGGTATAGGCTCGTGTTTTGAACCGAGGACGAACGCTACTAAAAATGTTTCGAGTCGAACCACCTTTTCAACCACTCCCCGTATAACAAATTTTGTGAAAACATTGTGTAAACAATTATAGGGTGGTGTAGTGTGCTTAATGATGGGCCGTGGCACATGTAGTTTTTTTTTTTTTCTTTAAATGCCGCATTGTACTGGTTTTCAGACGATATCTTTTAGCAAAAGACGGAGGACATAAAGATGAGATCTACAATTGCGATAAGATACTCAAAGGCACGTTTCGCGTAGGAAAAATTGTGTTAGCAAAGTTAAGTTATATCAGAAGATGGTTACTAATTACAAGGGATGGAATTACTGTTTTGTAATACAGAACAATTTAAGATTGCTTTTAGAAAATCAAAAATCTTATTATATCTTATTATATATATATATATATATCAATTTCGGGATTGATAACGGAATGCCTCCCTTGCAAAATCGAGTAACTCTATAAAAGCAAAAGCAGGGCAAAGGTGATAAAAGTGCTACGAGTACACGTTTTTATACCGTGTGTGTCTCTTACTAATAGAAGACGATAAATGCCTTGAGAAGTGGACTGGCTGCGACAACGTGCGGCGTAAATAAATCGCAGAAAACCAGACGAAATTACGAAGCTTATGGCAAAAAGACGATGAAATTCTAGGGAAATAATTCATATCGGTGAGCATATCATATGGAGAGGGCTCTGAAAACCGTGAGCAACACAGTGGACTCGATACTGTTCTGGAAGAGAAGCCGTTGGCTTAGCCTAACCGGATAAAGATAATCGTCCACGACTACGGCAACGATACGCCGCCCTACGTCCACCAACGAATGCTGCTAACATTGCACTGATTGCAGTGAGGTACTCTTTAGCACCCACTATCCTTTGCTTTGCCCCTTGTAGAATAGTTTCTGAATCCGAGGCAGTTGTTCTAAATCGCATCACAAGGAATCAAATCAAAAATTCTATTCAAAAATAAAACGCTCAAGTTTTTAGACCGAAGGCAATTATAAAGTCCAGTGGGTTGAGTAGACCCATTTCAATAAAATTTTAGACTAAAATTAAAGCTTATCTTTGAATCGAACGGAATATTCAAGATTACCTCGAAGATGAATATAATTTTCTAATTTCTCCAAAACAGGAAAAATGCACTTAACGAAGATAATTAGGCGAAAGCACTACAATGAGGCGCACTCTGCCATTAAGTACTCTACACCATCCTACAAGTTTTCATATATTGACTTGCCAATATAAACCTGTCCAGAAAGTGGTTCGATTGGAACCATTTTCAATAGCATTCGTCCTTGGTCTAAAACACTTCAGAGTACCAAATTTTGTCAAAATATCCCCAAAATTCTAGCCTGTAAGTTGAGCACAAGAAAAGAAGACAGACAGACAGACAGACAGGCAAACTTTAGAAATGAGTCGTACCGACCGACTAAAAGCTGGATTTATCGCAAGTCCTTCTGGGTGTTGCATACATCCGCACAAACTGGTAATACAGGTGGTGTTGAGTATAAAAATATAAAATTTTTTTAAATCGAATACAAGTTCATTTCGTCTTTCTGTTAAATTATTGCACCATTTCATGTAGAAGTCTTTATATTATATTCGTTAAAAGCTGGGAGCTTATTTCTTCCTGCTTATTATTATTATTTTTTTTTTTTTTTATTTGATATCAATTGTGTGGTTGGTATTCATATGCATGTATGTTGTATGCACCGAGTAACCCACTGAGAGTCTTGCCATTTGTTCTTTTTTATTAACACATTTCCCCCCTTTTTTTGGCAATCAAATAAAATGAAAATGGTTGGTATTTATCTTAGTGTATTAGCTCAAGATGTTATAAAGCTATACATAGCCCAAAGGGACGTGAACGTAAGTTTACCGTATTAGCTCTTAAAAATATTTAAATAAATTGTTTTTTTTTTGCTTTTTTTTAAATAACGTTAACAGAATTGTACATGAATTGAATGAAGAAGAAGTAGAATTAAAAGAAGACGAAGATTTAGAAGACGACGAAGATTTAGAAGAAGAAGATATAGAAACAGAAGAAGAAGTAGATTTAGAAGAAGAAGAAGAAGGTTTGGAAGAAGAAGAAGCAATATGAAAAGTTGAAAGTGGAAGTAGAAATAGAAAAAGAAAGAGAAGCGGAAGTAGAAGTAGAGATAGAAGTAGAAATAGAAGTAGAGCAACAGTAAGAATAACAGTAGAGTGAAGTAAAAGCAGAAGCAAAAGTGTAAATAGAAAGGGAAATAGAAAGAGAAGTATATGTATAAGCGTAATTATAATAGAAGTAGCAGTAGCAGTAGCAGTAGAAGAAGAACCAGAAGTGGCAGTGGATGTGGAAGTAGGAGAGATAGAAGAAGTAGGAATAGAATTAGAAGAATAAGTAGAAGAAGTAGAATTAGATTTAGAAGTAAAAGCACAGTTAAATTTTAATACTTTACCGCTGGGATTACAGAGTTGAACATGCGTAACGTAATTCTCGCTATATGAAAAAGTGATGAACTTAAACACCATCTAATCATTGAATGCTCGATCTGTACATTAGCAAAGGATTGAAATTGCAAAACTATTTCAGTGTATTTCGCAATCTCAAGAAGTATGCATTTGTGCCAAATCATTAAACTGATTCTTTCAAATTTCTCGTCGCAAGCCTAACAGAAAATTAATAATTTATTTATTTAATCAAATTCAATGCAACAGCAAGGTATCGAATTAGAAAATGATGAGAAAGTTAAGAAATTTTATTTATAATTAACCTTAGTTTAGGCTTACTAAGCTTTCATCCTTGGAGATAGGATGGGTGTACGCATTTTAGTACAAATAGATTATAAACAAGTAAAAACAAAGTATTGAAGGGCATGATAACCTGCACCGCCCTACAGTTATTCATGTAACGCTGTTTCATATAGATTGTTAAATGGGAAGTGGTCGAAAAAGAGGTCCCGTTCGAATCTTTTTCAATAGTGTCGGTCCTTAAATCGAAACAAGTCGGTGTACCAAACTTTAGCCAAATATCTCCAAAAATGAGCTTATACTCTACGCAAAGAAGGCTGGCAGACAGAGGGGAGAGATGGACGGACAATCTTAAACCAATTCAAAATTAATCCGAAATCGGTCGGTATAGTAAAACATAAGTCCATCTTAAGTCCGTCTATACGCTGCTCACATACGCATACAAAGTTAATATACTTTTCTACCACAAATTGCGTAGGGTATAAACTTTTTCGTTATCATTCTTAAATTTTTCATCTAATAAAAAAAAAAGAAAAAAATCGTACGACTAGCCCTTAAGCTATGATTGAGTATCGAAAGGCAATTAAAGAAAATTCAGTTACTCATTGCAAGCAATATATTTACTACTTTGTTGCAAGTGAGAGATATATTCCTTTTGTCAAGACGTTTCCAATATTCAGAAGGAAGCGACAGAGATCCCTTGAAGTATATATATTCTTGCTCTACTTAAAACGTAAAAACCCATTTACCGTCACAGTGTTTGCCTGTTTAATGTCTATAGCAAACATTCTTGATGAGCACCGAATTTCAGAATCCATTTAAACATGTCCGTCGGTCTATCTCTCTATGATAAACATGCAGTAGTCGGCTTCAAAGTGGGCACAAAGATTGGAGGTTCTTTCACCCATGTTGGTATTGAAGTGGAGCCAAATTAATTGAAGGACTCGACCATGGTACAACTAAACTTGAAACCATCTTTGTTGTCAAAAATAAAAAAAAATTTTTTTGGTTTATTGGAATCAGCGATAACGATTTGCATTCATTTCTATAGGTGGTCATGCAGCGCTTGTACAAATATGGAAAAAAATCGGCCACGCCTACGCAACAGTATAGAATATTGAAATTTCATTCCTTTATCAAAACGCTTGTAGCAGCCAGGAAAAGTTTCAGGGACCATATGAACTCTGCATAATGTTGATTACTATCAAATCTAAATCTTTTGTCAGTTCATCAGTCCATCTGTCTATCTGTTGTGTGATGGAGATTTTTCTCCTTTTTCTCCGATTGGTAATTTTCTCAATTTTTATTCATATTTGTTGTTTATTTCTATTTCCCCTTGAAAATTGTAACGTAATTTCAACATGCGTTACGTGTGCTTGACCTATCATAACACGTTCTCATATCATATATCTTAAAAACTTGTCAAGCGTTGAATAAAGAAACATTTCGAATTTTGACCTTAACAAAGAGAGACACTGTGACACACGGTGCCTTCCTTATATATTAGCATCAGTGTATTTACACGTATCTATACACGCTGACGCATCGACAGTTGACAAAAAGTTTCTTGTATTGAATTGAGTTAAGTGAAATTGAATTGAAGAAGGAAGAAAGAAAAAATAAAAATTCCATTGAAATGAATCTAAGAGATGAACTTACGAAAATTGTACTTGAAATGAAGAAGGATGTGAAAAGTTTAAAATGATTTATTATATTAAGGCAGTAACAATAACAATAACAATATATATTACAATAAAAAAGTTGAAGGTTACACAAGCAAGCTTGTGACTGTTCAAAGTGTCGACGAGGAGAGACGGGAAACGACTCGCTCTATCCTTTTTCCGACTCGTTGACTCAATTTTCATAATATATCATAATGGCATTACATTAACACATGACTAAATATTAATTAGTTATTAGGCATTGCTGCAATCGTTGAATTATTGTTCGTGTGATTGCATGTTTACGTAAATGCCTTTTAGTATGATGTGAGCATAACTTGCGGTTGCCAACGAAATTCATTCGTTTTGTGTTTGCAAATTGTGTAATAAACTAATTAAAACTAGAAACCATTATAATTAGATCTTAGGAGTTTAAAGAAAAATTATGATGAAAGAGATAAATGTGAAAAAATTGAAACTAAGTTCATGTTCACTAAACTTGAAATAATTTGTGCTTTAATTTTCATCTTCCCCTTTTACTTATTCATTTTCTTTTAAGAATTAAAGTCAGGTCATGTTATTATTGCGATATATATTACCGCAGATCATGTTTTCTTAGTAATTCGAGTCAGTTCCGCTTTTAGTTCGTTAATACTCAATTTTTTTCTTTTTAGTCCCTATTCTTTTCGTTGCTCTCTCTCTCTTTCTCTCTCTCTCTCTCTCTATCTCTATCTCTTCCTTTCTCTTTTTTCCAAGCTTTCGCTAATAATATTCTTGCTTAATAAATATCGCACTCCGGGTTTCTCTGTAATTCGCTTCTACTTCCAAATTCCTTTCCTTCTCAGTATCTTCCTTTTTATTTCCTCTCCGGTGTAGTTATCTCTCTCTCTCTCTCTCTCTCTCTCTCTCTCTCTTTCTCTCCCAGCTTTCGTTAATAATATTCTTTCTTAACAAATATCGCAGTCCGGGTCTCCCTGTAATTCGCTTATACATCCAAATTCCTTTCCTTCTCAATATCTTCCTTCTTTGTATTTCGCTCCCCCTTTCTCTCTCCCAGCTTTCGTTAATAATATTTTTTCTTAATAGATATTGCTCTCTGTAATTGGCTTCTATTTCCAAATTCCTTTCAGTCACAAGGTCTTCGTTTTCAGTTCTCTTCTTTGTCTTTCTCTTTCTCTCTCTTTCTCTCTCTCTCGCCCAGCTTTTATTGATATTTCTTTATTGTCTTCGCACATGCACTCCCATTTGTATACCATGCTTTCGCTTTTTTGCTATTATTATCTTTGATCTTATTCTCAATTTCCTCTATTCTTCTGCTTTCTCTCGTTCGATTATTTTGTTTTTTAGGTAATTACTCCGACACGATCTTTGGTATTGTGTGCCGAAACTAGACGCGAAATGGAAGACTGGCTAGGATCATTAAAGAGTGCCGCGATACCACCGCGATCGCGTGGCGATAGCTTTTTCATAGAGCAACAAGAAATCTTTGCGAATCATCATCACTGGTACGCTACTTCTCATGCTCGACCGACTTATTGTAACGTGTGCCGCGATGCTTTATCCGGTGTCACTTCGCATGGCTTGTCGTGTGAAGTGTGCAAATGCAAAGTTCATAAACGTTGTGCGGCCAAAGCGATTGCCAACTGCAAGTGGACAACTCTAGCTACAGTCGGTAAAGATATTATCGAAGATGGTGATGGTAGTATTATAATGCCACATCAATGGATGGAGGGTAATCTTCCGGTATCAGCTATGTGTGCCGTGTGCAAAAAGACTTGCGGTTCGGTATTACGTTTACAAGATTGGCGTTGTTTATGGTGCCGTGCAACGGTGCATGTAGCCTGTCGACCACAAATGATTGTGGCTTGCCCTCTAGGTCCAGCGAAGCTCTCCGTAGTGCCTCCCACTTGCGTGCATTCAATAGGAAATGATGATTCATGGGATGTGGCCAGCCCTAAAGGGAATTTTTCCCCTCTGCTGGTATTTGTAAATTCCAAGTCGGGTGATAATCAAGGAGTGAAGTTTCTCAGACGCTTTAAACAGTTGCTAAATCCAGCTCAAGTATTTGATTTAATTTCGACCGGACCAAGCTTAGGTTTACGCTTGTTTCGACATTTTGAAATGTTCCGTATACTCGTGTGCTCCGGCGACGGGTCAGTGGGTTGGGTTCTAAGTGAGATAGATCGCTACAGTATGCATGTAAGTTGTTATAATGGAAATATTCATTTAGATCTCGCAAATTTTCTTTGTTTCTTCCCCTTTCTCTTCTTTTCTTTCTGTCTCTTTCGATTTCTTTAAAATAGAAACAATGCCAAGTGGCTGTCTTACCATTAGGGACAGGTAATGATTTGGCCCGCGTTTTAGGCTGGGGTTCATCTTGTGACGATGATGCTCATTTGCCACAGATCCTTGAACGTTACGAAAGTGCCAGTACCAAAATGCTAGATCGTTGGAGTATTATGGTATTTGAGAAAGCCGTTTCTGTGCCCTCTAAAACGCCAAAAATGTCTTTGTCATCGGAACAAGAAGCTTTACTCACCGGCATGGTAACCTCGGCCAATCAGAATTTACGCTCTATTGTAGAAACTGACGATTTGCATATTTTAATGATGTCGACCAAAACTCTTTGTGAGACAATTGATGATTTATTGGAACGAATGTGTGACCATCGCAAAAGTGATGAGCAATTGACAGTGAAATGTGACATTCTAAGACAAAAGCTTAACATGTTACTCGATGCATTGAAAGAAGAGGAAAGTGGCGTTCACAATGGCGATGATTTGATATCCACTATTAGCAGTATTATAGCGCAAAGTGCTCCATCATCGCCGGCGAGATCAGCTTCACAATCATCGTTGTTGTGCGTATTTACATTTGTTTTTCTATAATTCTTTTAAGACTTACCTTACGACTTGTCCATAGAAATCCCAACATATCTATTGAAAAGGATGAGAAAGATCTTCTTAATCTCGAAGAACGTAGAAATAGCCGTTCATTACGTTGCAATGAACGTGAAGCTTTGCAGAGCCGCGCTAACAGCGTTAAACGTGCTATTTATAATGTTGTAGAGCATTCGGAACCGGGGCGTCCGAAACGCTATCAACGTCGTCTGTCAGTTACTCCATTTGAAGCTTTGAAAATTCCCACAACAACTTCCAGTGATTCCACTCCTTGTACCTCACCGTTGCCTAACATACCACCAATTAATATAATTTCACCAACTATGGAAACCTCACGTCTCACTTGTATATCTCCCTTACCCGATGCCAGACGAGAGTCGTTAGATGATTTCTTTAATACTATAAGTCTACCGGTGCCAAGACAATTTGCCGATAGTCGACGTAGTTCTGGGATACCTGAAGCCATTCAAGAATTAGAAGAGAATACCAACGGTGATCTTAATCATCAAACGAAAAGTTTTGCTTCAACGGGAGCAATGAATTTCGATAAAGGCGGTTGTCATTTATCACCCACCAATGAAGTGGTAACTACGCCAACCGAGAGGAATTTCCTCACCGTTCCAATAGTTACCAATGAACCACGTCTTTGGGATCCCCTATCTGATTTTCGACCAATAGAAGTTTTTGAAAGAAATTATTACATGACACGTCAGATACAAGATGAAAAGGAAACTTCAGTTACTACGAAAGAGATGATGGATAATGATTTAGAGGAGTATGAGGAAAAGGATTTGAAACCTGCGCAAGAGGATGCATGCTCGATACAACTGGAAGTATCCAATGTTGCTACAAACCCCATCGCTCCCAATGTGTATACAAGTGAGAACATCACTATAATTGATACCGATGGCAATTCCGTATGTTTCTCCTCATTAGAAAAATTCAAATAATTTTTTGTCAATTTCTCTTTTTATTATTAACTTAGGATCGCTCTCATTCGGACGAATTAGCTGACGAAGCCAGTGACATCTTGTCGGCTATCAGTAATGAAGAATGTAGTGTAGCTTCGGAAATTTTCGATGCTTCTGAAAATCACTTACAACAACAAATGCCTTTGGGCGACCTATTGCAGGTGAGTAAGGTAAATATCCTTGAATTCCATCTTGCATCAGAGTTTGTTTTATGGTAAAAAATGAAATTTGTTTCTTATTACGGGTTCCATTAGAAACTGGAATCGACCGCTTTTACGCATATCGATTCGCCTGAAACCAGTGATGAAACGGAAGCAATGCACGGTGAAAGTCTCATGGATGATATTAGTTCCGTGTTAGGTCATGATATTACATCGGCCTTACAAGATAGTATAATCACTGATGATACCGTTACTTTGTGCTCGGATACAATAGCAGGTCCGTTAACCCCGAAGCCGGCAAGAAATAAAAAATTGTCAGTTACCCTGGCAGCGCAGCCCAAAAGACGTAATTCTTCACCGCCTCGTCGAACGGCGCATATAGATCGCACAAATAGTGATGATAATCCGCAACAATTTGGATTTGAAAATATTGTTTTCGAAATAGACAATCGCTGTGATGATCAGAAAATTCGTGAACCCACACGATATTGCTCTTTAGCTCAATTCGTCGAAGGCAATGACATAGCCCGACAAAGCTTTAAAGTAAGTTCATTTAATAAAGTCTTTTGTTTTTCTAGAAACTTAGATGGCAACAAAGTCGCTTTATCGTTTAATAGTTAACTATATGACCTGTAATTATATCGCTTTTTGGTTTTGTTTTTCTTTTTTCCTTTTTTTTTTTTTTTTCTTTATTTTTTATGATAACTTTTTTTGCAAAATCCTTGATAAAACCTCCCAAAAGCGCCCTAAAAAACGCACTTCTTTGAAACAAATTAAATCAACTACAACCAGCACCACCTCCACCAAAGAACCATCACAATTAGCAATGGATAACCCAAATACCTCTACTACAACCCCCAGTACAAGTACAACCGTCACATCAATAACAACAACTACGACCAGCGGCCAACAATCGGAAGATGAACAATCAACAATAACAGCAGTAAAGGTGGAAATACCTGAGATAGCCGTGATCAATACATCTATTTCCTGTTTGAAGAATTCATCTACAAAGAGCTCAGGAGTCTCCCCGAAACGTTACGGTCCCGGACAAGATGTAAAGCGCATAACTTTTGATGACTCGTGTAAAAAAGAATCGTTTGATGATGTAAATCCCAACCATCCACAGATTAGTGTTATTGTTCGGCCACCCACACCACTTAGAGGCGACGCCATACGTCCCCTAGAGACAGACTATAGCAGCAATTTACTAATGGCTCGTCTAACAAGCGGAGAAATACGCAGGCACTCCAGTCACACGCCAACTGTAACAGCGCGAGAATACGATAAGGATAAGGATCGTCGTTATTCCGGCTACAATCCCAATTACTTAAGTCTAGATCGAGAGCATTCAAGATTTTTAAGTTCTTCGCCAGCCGCTAGTCGTAGAATAAGCTGCGGCAGTTTATTTAAGGTAAGAACAGGCCCTATAGACATTTCTTCTTGTTCCCCGCGTTCACCTCAAGCAATGCCGAAAGGGAACGATAGGATTTATTGAATTTACATCAATTTTGAAAATTTTTAATTTTAAATAATTGCTAAGCTTACGTATAATTGGTATGTATTTTCAAAAGAATATCGTTTATAAGTGTGCGTTAATTGCTTTTTTCATTTCAAAAAAAAAAAAAAATAAAAGAAAAACGAACTTTACGAACGAATAATGTTTGTGTTCTCTTTGAAAGCAAACATTACGATCCACATTACAATGCACTTGTGCGCCGGCAAACACTTGCTTAGCCAATGCAACTGAAAAATGTGCTAAGAGCTCTACAAGACATACACATGCACATATACACATACACAGGCACTGTGTGGCGAGAATTATTCTCCCGTATGCCGTTCCATAAACTTTACAATAATATGCTCTTCCTTTTATTTCTCTTATGCTGAGAGCTCTTTGTACACAAAGATCTTTAGGCTAAAGAGAAACAAAATGAATAACTAACAGATACCGGAAGAAGCATTTAATATATAAGTTGATAGCACGTACCATTTTTTTTTTTTTTTTTTTTATTATTATTATGGTGTAATATGTTTTATATATGTACTAAACACTCTCGGATTCATCATCTGTTTGTAGAAGAAGAGAAAGACAAAGGGTTTGTTGTCGGGCAAGCGTACAAGCGGATTATTGAGTTTAAAATTGTTTATGGTGGCCGAACCAGATATAAAAGTAGCCACATTGGCTTTAATAAGACCTCTAATACCGTTGGTAAGCTAAGATCACACAATCAAACTAAACATGGACATCAACCAGAATATCCTAACCTTATTAAACTTTTGGTAGTTAAAGCCGACAACCTATCCTTGAAATACTTTTTAAATGCTTTAGTCTTTATTTTCTATATTCTTTCTTTTTGTAGTTTCTTTTTCATTTCTCTAATATTTTTGCTTACCAAGCAAAGCTTATCATTCAATAAAAACGCAAAGTAAAAAATATTGAGTAGACTTGAAACCCTAATACATATATATATGCACCGAATTCTCTTTTTACACGATAGATATATTCCTTAGAAAAAAATGCCACAAAAAATTCATTTTAGGAAAATTTTGCGGATATGTTGCGCAATTTGCAAAAATCGTGTAAGATGAAAAAACTTTAAATACATTTTTAAGAAACCGTGTAAAAAAAGTAATAATGAAATCCATTAAAATGAGTGTATAATGGAAATTAAGTCCACAAGTTTTAACATAAAACAAAATCTAAATTGAAATTAAGAACAAAAATCAAATTCCGTAAGTCTTCATAGCTACCTCATAACAAGTGGGCATTGAACCAGAAATACTATCATCAATACACATATCAGATAAGTTTGACTCAACTGTCGGGTTTGATTCAAATGAAGAATTTCGTTCACTATTAACGGCCAAGTGGTCACTAACACATTTGGGGACCGGCGGTAGTTTGCCCCCTGTATTTTGGTGCTACTTCTGTAAGACATTGTCAAAATTCGTAAAAGATTCGTGTAAAAAAGTGTATTTACGTCTATTGGTGATTATTTCGAAATCGTGTAAAAAAGATCGTGTAAAAGAAGAGTTGGGTGCATATGTATATATGTACACTACTTACTACTCTGTTGACTTTTTACTCTGTGTCTTTAGTCTCTGATTCACTTTATCACTCTCTCTATATTATATATTATATAACTCACATTTCAAAGTAGTTAGAAAAGTTTTGATTGTAAGTAAATTTGTGCTTGAACTGAATTTTTATAAGTTTCGATATCCTTGTTTATACTTAATTTTAGCCCAACGAAGCTCTACCGCCAAATATGCAAAGTTTCAAAGGCTCTAGGGCCAGTTTGCTTGGATCGACTCTTTTCAATTTCGATCATTTCGGTTTGGGTGCGGATAAAACGGGTGATGACAAAGATAAAGACAAGAAAGACAAAGAGAAGACACCTACCGAAGAGAATAAAAAATTACCCATAATTAATCCTTTGGTGAAGTTACCCAACTGGCCCAGTAAGTTTAGAGAAGGATACTTCCGCTTCTTCCTCTTCTCCTTCTTCTTCTTCTTCTTTGTTTTTTTATTTTAATCAATATTTACTTTTTAGATCTTACCGGGGGTTCGGGTTTCATTTCGAAATGTTTATTAGCCAATGCTGATACATTGTGTGCGGCTGTTAGTCCTCTGATGGACCCAGACGAGACTTTATTGGCCGGTTATCATGAAAAATGCGTAATGAATAATTATTTTGGTATTGGTATCGATGCAAAAATCTCTTTAGATTTTCATAACAAACGTGAAGAGCATCCGGAAAAGTGTCGCTCTAGAGCTAAGAATTATATGTGGTACGGGGTATTGGGTTCGAAACAATTACTACAAAAGACTTGTAAAAATCTCGAACAAAGAGTTCAATTGGAATGTGACGGTCAACGCATACCTTTACCTTCGCTTCAGGGCATTGTAATACTAAACATACCCAGGTACAATAGCATAAGAAAATGATAAAAAAATGAAAAAAAAAAAAATTAAATTTATATTGAATTCTCATTCATTTGCCTAGCTTTATGGGTGGAACCAATTTTTGGGGGAATACAAAAAAAGATGACATCTTTTTAACGCCCAGTTTTGATGATCGCATTTTAGAAGTGGTAGCCGTTTTTGGCTCGGTACAAATGGCCGCTTCACGTTTGATTAATTTACAGCATCATCGTATAGCTCAGTGCCAAAGTGTACAAATCAATATCTTGGGTGATGAAGAGATTCCCATACAAGTGGACGGTGAGGCGTGGCTTCAACCACCTGGTATGATACGGATTTTGCATAAAAATCGCGTACAAATGCTATGTCGTAATCGACATTTGGAAGTTTCTCTTAAGAGCTGGCAAGAAAAGCAACGTCAACATAGCATATCCATACAACGAGAACAATCATCGAATGCCTCCGAGCATGCCGTATCGACTGAAGAGGTAATTTCAGAGAGAGAATGCTACGTATTACTTAATTTCATTGAAGCCGTTAGTTCGCTTGTAAAATGGGTGAAATTTTTAATAATCTCTCACCCCAATTTGAGACATGATTTGTATGCAGTTGCTTGCCGAGCTCAAGACGCTCTTGAGAGTATACATCCACATGGTAAACTCTTGGAGGGTCCCTCGTTGCGCACTAAATTAGTCGAAGTTATTGATTCATCGCGTCAGCTATACGATGATGCTTGCCATTTATTACGCGATCGCGGTCACAGCTTAATATTACGCGAAGACTTGGAAACCAAATTAAGTGCTGCCTTAGCTAATATGGAAATGGAATTGAAAAAATGTTCAGTTCAAAAGTGCGTTGATAGCAAATTGAGGGCCTATTTCAATGTCTTGGCACCCAATGAGGAGGTAGCAATTGAAGGATAAGAAGATGGTGTCAATTAAAGAGTAAGTAATCAATGTTAATTTCTTTCTAGGGCGATGGACGTCGTAAATCGAAAGCTTTCTGGACACGTCTACGTTCGGGCTCGATGGTTGGCGGTCAACAGCAACTTAAACCTGGTTTAACAAACACTCGCGAAGCCGTTAGCAATTGGAGTGTCAATGAAGTTGTCACCTGGTTGGAAACAATGCAACTATCGGAATATGTTGATAGTTTCCTTAAAAATGATATACGTGGCAAAGAATTGTTAACTTTAGGGCGTAGAGATCTGAAAGATTTGGGTGTTATTAAAGTCGGTCATGTTAAGCGAATATTGCAAGCAATTAAAGATATGAATGAAAATTGAGTGAAAATTGCACATAAAAGAAACTGCTAAGCTAAAAACAATCGTAAATTTCTTTTCGAAAATAATTAAAAATTAATAATTAATTTTTAAAGTTATTAATATTTTTAAAAAAAAAAAACCAAAAAGAAATATCGATGTTAATTATATGCACGTTCTCTGCGTTAAAAACCCTGGTCACTTTCGCAACAATTTAAAGAGAAGCAAAAATTTAACGCGAGTTACCTTAAAACAAAAGGAAAACCAGTCTTAAGTTAAATAAGTGAATGTAGTTTTCTTCTTTTCTTGTTTTTTTTTTTTTTTTTTAGATTTAAAATTTTTTTCCCAATATTTTATGCATTTAACAATGAATTCTCTTATAAATTAATCCAAGATGTAACTGAATAAATAATCCCAAGAGATTTTTGCCGAAACGCTTATAAAAACCTCAAAAACAAATCCAAAATATTCTAAAGCAAAACAAAAAAAAAAAAAAAAAACAAAAAAAAAGCAATGAAAACAATTTTTTCTTCCCCGTAAAGTCTTTTGTAGTAAATTAGTTTATATATATATACATATATATATATTGAAAAAAAAAAAAAAAACAAAACCAGTGTTACAAAAAAACAAAACGTTAAAAGACCATTAAAAACATTTCTCAATTAGACTGGCATTTAAAATCTGATAAAAATATGTATATAAAAAAAAAACCGTAAAAATACTTAAAGCTCTCGAAACAAAAAACAAATTCATTAATAATTTCAACCCACTGAATAATACCTAGTAAAAACACAATAGTGAACCACGGTCCCTCACTTCGTTTAAAATAATCGCCATATATAACAACTTCTCGAATAAGACGAAAAATGGTCTGATACGAGCTAATTGCGTTGCACCTTGGGCCAAAGCACCTCAATATATTGCAAAACGTTTAGGTTAAACAAAAGGGCACAAAATGGACAGACAGACTGACAGGCTTAGATCAATGCAGAAAGTGGCAAATGCCATCAAAACCTCGAAAAAATGCAAGAACACATGCCGTACAGATGGACAGACAATCTTAAGTCCATTCAGCAAGTAACTCTGAATCGATCGGTATAATAAAAGGTGGGTCTGTCTCAATTTCTTCTGTATGTTGTATACATTCACACAAATTTACTATATCCTTGTACTGCAAGCCATATAGAATTTAACAAGTAACATCACTGCGGTGGGTCGTGGTCTCTACACCACACTACAATTACCCATATATAAACTTTTCAAAATAAAGCGTTATATGGGCAGTGATCCAATCCTAACCATTTTCAAAACCGTTTCTGCTCGGGCCGAAATCGTTAAAATACCAAATTTCAATGACATATCTTAACAATTGCGGCCTGTAGGTTGATCACGAGAACAAAAAACGGACAGACAAGCTTAGATCGATAGAGAAACTCTCATCAAAATATCTCAAAAGTATCTAGCATGAGGGGTAAGTAAAAGCTCTATAATGGTCTACGGTCCATCATTAAATACTATACACCATTCAGTTATTCATATAACGGCTTTATATGGGGAGAGCCATTTTCAAATAGCGTTGTTCATTGTTCAAAACACGGCAAGAAAGCAAATTTCATTAAATTATCTCATAAATTGCTGTGGGTTCGACTCTAGAAAACAAGCAGTACCGACGGACAAACAAATTTAATAATAATAAAAGGGCCTATCTCGGTTCTTTCTGCACAAATTTGCACCGCACGTGGAGTAGGAACATAAATTACCGGGCAGTTGAAAAGCAACACTTTTTTTTAGGTTATGTAACCAAGAAACTCTTTCTTCATGTAATTATCGTGACAGCCGTGTGTTCCACCTCACATCATACGCACTCAACGTGAGGCAAACATTGCTATGTTCAATAACGATTCGTTTTTGGTCAAAAATTGCAACGAAAAAAAAAATGGAAATTTATAGGACTTTAGGCAATCTATGTTTTGGGTCGCACTGATAGGATAGATTTAAGAGATATTTTAAGTTTTAAAAACATTGCAGTCCTTTATAACTACTTTTTGGTCAACTCTCTCTCTCTCTCTTTGGTCAACAGGTGAATTAGGACATTATGATCTCTTGCCTTTTGTGGCAAATTCTCCTATTCCGAAAAGGGGCTTCATATTAGTTCGCAACATTTCGCAATAATAAATGTGATACGCATGTTATATAAGGCATTTTATTGTTGAATATTTTTAAAAAGTCTAGAAGCACTTTTTTATTCCTTTCGCTATTTCTTGCATTTGTTGTGAACATCGTTTGTTGTTGTTGTAAATATGTTATCCATTCATTCGTATCTTCCTAAGGTATTTTCCTTTTTTTTTTGTGAAAGAAAGTTATATTTGGCGGGGAGCGAATCTCGCATAGCTAGGTTTATCTCATTTTATGCTCCAAGTTCTTTTATTTTATACCCATACCTCTAGTACTATTAAGATGAAAATGAAATCACAAAGTCGCGGTGTCTACCATATTTGCTTCATTTAAGGAATTTACCAAATAGTTTTAAATATTCGATCGCTTTTGCCTTATGACGAGTAAGCATAAAACCGCAAAAAAGTCAAAAAAATAAAATATAATCACTTGTGACATGCAACTTTTTGTGGGCACGGACGTTTTTTCCGAATTTCGAATTTTTAGATCGTATTACTATTATGGATCAATGCTCATCATATTAGGGCTTAGTTTTCGTAAAACCGCTCATGGGAAGCGAATGCAACAAATTTCCCCAGGTGGGAATGGTGGTGTACTTTTTTGTTTTTTTATTACCGACTTTTTCATGGAAATAGACGCGATCGACATAAGAAAATCGTGACAAGGACAAAAGCGAGAGACTAGAGAAACTTAATGCATTATATATGTGGCTGAAATAGCTGTTTGTTGGCCCCTAACGCACAAGGCTACCCTTCAAGTAGAATTCTGAACATCAATAATATGAAAATCTATGAGTGCTTGATACAATAAAAATCTCCAATAAATTATCTGAGAAATACGCTTAAAACAGAAACATTTAAGACATTTTTACTTAACTGTAGTCTATATTCATGTTGTTATGTAAATATCGTGTAAAACAATTAAAAACACCGTAAGTGGGCCACGGACCACCACTAAATACTCTACACCACTCTACAGTTATATTTGTGCAAGAACATTTGAAAATAAGGCGTTATATGAAAAGTTTCCGAAAAACTGGTCCCATTCGAACCATATTTAATAGCGTTTGTCCATGGGCCAAAACATTTCAGAGTGTACGAAGTTTCATCAAAATATCGTGCAGGTTGAACATAAGGAAACAAGACAGACAGACGGACAGACAAGTTTGGATCGATTCAGAAATTGAATCGATCGGTGTACGAAACGGGGGGTTTCATTTCAAATCTTTCTAGATTTTGCATACATCCGCACAAATCACAAGTGGTGTAGGGTACAATGAACGTTTCCTTCTAAAAATTATTATTTAATGTTTAACTGTCGGACAAGTTTACGTGCAATACAATGGATATATACTTCTTTACATACCCACCATCGATGTTTACTCTAATCTACCGTTTTTGTCAGACCGTTTGTACCGGCACAGAAACTGTTTATCGTTTTGAGATTTTTAGTTTAATTTCTTGTAAGCTGCTCTGGTCTGTCTGTGCTCCAAATATTGCCATTGAATCTCGGAATCGAACAAAAAACGCGCGATGGTGGATATCGAAGATACGCCTTAAGGCGATTACAACTTTTTACTCGTTGTGTTCTCAATTATCTCCCCTAAGAAAAACAAAAGCAAAAAGCATTTAAAAAATAAATAAATAAATAATTTATAAAAATGTATATATTTTTTTATTTTTTTATAATTATTTACTTTGCTTCATTACTCTTTCTGACACTAT
Organism: Glossina pallidipes; assembly: GCA_000688715.1. Taxonomy (NCBI): domain Eukaryota; kingdom Metazoa; phylum Arthropoda; class Insecta; order Diptera; family Glossinidae; genus Glossina; species Glossina pallidipes. The sequence continues at coordinate 106,504 of KK500038.1, forward strand.
TTTTTATTTTCAAATTAAATCAACATTTAAAATTAACTGCTTATATGAAAAGACCCAAACAGTGATCTGTGATATAAAAGCAGTTGCCACTGATTGTCATCATAAATATTTGTAAAATAATAAAAGAATATGTAAAAAAGAAAAAAAGAAAAAAACAAATATTTAAAGGCATAAATTTACGATGAAGCATTTTAATCCTAAATCTAATGTGGATTATGATATAAATAACATTTAAAAAATAAACAAACATTAATATTTCAAAACTTTTTTTGCTCTTAGTTTTAAAATAAGAGAACAATTTTCAAAAATCTAAGTCAACAAATCCAACAATTAATTATTATACTATATATATATATGTATACATGTATATATATATATATTTTTTTTTTTTCGAAAATATAAATAAATAAATTTTTCCTTACAAAACATTTTACCGGTAACCCAAACATGCTTTGCGTTTTATTTAGTGGGTCCACATTATAAGCTTAACTCCATCTCTCCGCAATCCTCTCCAATTAATTCTAAAGCGGCAGCAGCAGTTTAAAATATCGACATTTTGAGATAATACAACTTGTGGTCTCATCTTTCCTTGTTTTCTTAATTACTAACATTTATGCAGTCGCAAAAGCCACATTAATTATTGCTCGAGTAAGTTATAGTGTTTATAATAAAAAATTTTAAAAGAAATTTGTTGATTAAATTGTAAAGAACTTGGTTAATAAATTTGAGAGAAAATATTTAAGAAAATGTCAGCGCATTTATGAAAGTATGTGAAAGGATTTTAATTCCTCCATATTCGTCCTTTACACTTAATGCCTGCTAAACAGATGGAAATTGACAATTGCCGACTACTACGATTACTTGAATAATAGTTTAGTTCTTTTTTCGCACATGTATTATTTCACCAGCCTTTGGTTCATAGTTACAAATAAATTTATTAAACACCCTACACCGCCATCCGCCATTTATTCATACAATGACTGTCCAATGACAGGCGTTATATAAGAAGTGGTCGAAAAGGTAATTCGATCCGAACTATTTTCAATAGCATTGGTCAATGGAAGAAACCCCCTCACTGTCACCAAGAGATTCCAAAAACTGCGGCTTGTAAATTGAAAACGAGGCAGATGGACGGGACAGGTAAACTTATTTCGATTTAGACAATGATTCTGGTTCGATTGTTATAATAGAAGCTAGGTCTAGTTTAAGCCCTTCTGGATGTTACTTACTTCCGCAAAAGCCACATTGTGGTAAAAATGTAACATTTTTAAAGAGTGAGTCTGAAGAATTTCATAGAAACACGCAACAAAAAAAAAAGTCATCAAAAAATTTCTTAAAAAAATTCATAGAAAATCGTGTTAAACCGATTCGTGTAAAAAGAGATTTTTTTCATTTCACCAGAAAAATCAAATTTCGTGTAAAAAGAAGATCTGGTGTATAATCAAATTATTTGAGGAAAGCAAAATCAATCAGGTCATGAATTGCAATATTCGAACGGACAGGACCAGAACGAGAATCAAACCTATAAATAAACTGTAAATAGATTTGCTCAGAATTATAAATAGAACCTACGCTACCCTAAAAATAACAAACGAACCTAATCTCAAATGAGTTGATTAAATATATGTAAAATCACAAAGGGCATTATAGCGTACATACTTGCAACCATAACCTAACTCAATCAACAACACATTTGACGTAATAACAAAAGACTGAACACGCATTGTCTCCTTTTGTAAACACTAATACAGTAGCAATAATTATAAATGGTCCTGAAATATTATACATGAGCCAATTAAATCAATTATCTTCTTGGCACTATTATCGCATTAAAACCTTTTGAATTGCTGTCATTCAATGTGTAATCCAACTCATTAGCATATGGTAAGAGAAAGATATTCTATAATGTGAAGATAGTAAAGTGCAGTGTGTTTATACAAAGAGAGTCTTGTAGTATGAAGTACAATAGATTCAGCACACTTACCATATACTCTGTCCCTTCTTTTATGACCCGCTCAAGAATGTAACGCATTTCGATTTCCTGCAAACGCGTAGTTCTGAACTATAGCAGTCAGACTGAAAACTTGTGTGTAAATCTTTGCTTTCTTAAATCATTTTTATCCACCAGCAAAGAAACTATCAACAGAGCTTACGACCAGCTAAGGGCACTGCGAACTATGTTCCTACAGTAACTTGCCACTTTCCTATTTCTTTCAACTTTTCAGTTGGCCAATTTTTTCATTCCACAAAGAACTTTTCGCGATCTTGCAGATCACGATCATGTAGACCACCACCCTGGGAATTATATTCTGGCAATTATTCTAATGACCATGGATTTTACATTAAAGCCAGCATAAGTTTTCTCGAATAAAAACCATAAAATATTGACAGAAGGCAACACCTCGTTTGGACTCTGCAATTCTCTCGATCAATGTTTCATGAAGCCAAGCATCGATATAGCTTTATTGATAGAGAGTTCGGTGTCTAAGTTAGTCTGAGGCATATTATTAAACAGCATTCCTGCTTAGAAATACATTTCTACGTTCTGCAGTTTACGTGACTCGTCTAAGTATGCCGTAGTGAACAACTTCTTCTTGAGTATGATAGTTTTTTGCATTAATGAAGTATTGATTGAGGACAATCCAGCCATGTTGTTTCGGTCTGATTACAGATCAATGCAATAATGTTCAGCGTTGAACATCTGGGTCGGCTTAATTGTAGGCGGAAAGAAGGAGAAAAACCGGGCAATTCTAAGTTAAGGACCAGTAACCTTATTGAGAACCATTTATATTTGGGTTTAGCCCGCTATTCATGTATGATAGAAGCTTATTCGCTTTCATCCATACATTATTTCTGTCATAATCCAAATTTTAAAAAATCACTACTACCCTATTAACCCTAATTTTTTCCAATAAAGATTCTCGTTATTAACTCAGTGATCAGTGCGCACATGTGTTTCTCTATTACTTTCGACAAAGCGACTAATTATTCCTCCTTGAGTGTGCAACGGTAAAGGCGTGTTCTATGGGCGATGAACTGCAATTTAAAAGAAAATCCTCCAGATCATGTAACATTTGTTACAATTGCAACCCTGTAGCGGGTTGTTAACTTCAAAGACGGTAGTGAAGAGCAGGCACGGTTGAAATATTGGTAGGCCTGGGAGAAAAATAAACAGAAACGAAAAGAAGAAAAACGTAAGAAGGACGATTTGGAGGCGTGGTTGCTCAAAACCATGTTTAAATTCACATTTCTGATGTTACTTTTATTGGTAATCGGATTGAAAAAAAGGTAATAAAATGCTTTAAATTTGAGAGAAACGCTTAAAGGTACAGTTTTTCCCGTCCTTCTAATATGATAAAACCTGCACTTTGTGATCTTTGCAAAGTTTCGTTTTCGATAAGAACGTTGATTACAAGACGTCGGTGATTGGACAGAGTATTGAGTGCCCGCCCCCCCCCTCTCTTTGCTAGCTAGCTTTTCTGCCTCCGATCTTTTGACCTTTCGTTTACGTATATAATGACGAAAGATACCCTATCTGATCGCTTCTTCCATGTCAATAATTTTTCAGATACCGAAAGGCATGAAAGGAATGAAATAAAACTGCACTTATAGAAGTTTTTTTTTTGTTTTATTTTATATACTTTTATATACGCACATTTTCTCGATAGCAAAACTGCTTTAAATAATACCTCAAGTAGTCAAGTCAAGTTTTAAAATATCTGTTGCTGCCTGAAAGTTACCAAGATTTTTTAATTTTCTTAATTAATCATTATTCGATCACAGAATATTTATTAAGCACAAGTAACATGTATCGACGTAACTTGTGCTTCGTTTTTTATGTATACATTTACATTACATGAACACAAACAAGATGCAATTATACCTAAGGTTTTTAACAAAGTTTTAAATTAGCAAGCAAGAAAAACTGCGTCCAGTAGATGAAAGAACGATGGAACTTTTCGAACTTATTGTGAATCCGCGTAACCATTA